>JAURVB010001697.1:0-27167 GCA_033002965.1 Piper betle | reverse complement strand
CTCACTTATCGACTAGTTCACGAACCAAATTTTTACAAATTGACGAAGTTTACGGCCTTTTTAAGTCTTTGACATGGTGGCTGATCATTTTTTTAAAATAAAAGTTGATCATAAAATATATTTAGCACCCAATCACAAGTTAATAGCACGTAAATTTTCATTTAATCTTGTGAAATTGTAAGTTATTATAAGTTATAATATCAATATACAATATGTTTGATTGTAATAACCACCATGCTATATCTTTATAATTGTACATTTTTAGTAGGCAATAGAAGTGATTACCTACTAAAAACCACCATCCTACTATTAACCACCATATTTCTAAAATTTGTTTTTACACTCCATAAATTCAACGAATCAACTCCATTCATGCCAAGTCAAACTTAGGCATAAACTCGATTAAGCATAATAAATTCATTTAACTAGAGTGTAGGCAAATGTAGAAGGCACAAGTGTAGGAGTGAGATTTGCCACTATCTTTCCACTTTTGTTTTGGTAATAGAACATGTAGATTTAATCTATATATTAGTAAATTTGACTTTTTACCCACAAAAATAATTATTAATGAATATTTTAAATTGTTAATTTGCTTTTAAATCGACTTCTTTCTAAACACTTCTGAATCAAATCAACTCTACTCTAAATTTTCTTTTTTCCCCCTCAAAAGTGAACATTTATAAATCATAAGTAGTACTTAAAGTTACATTTGACAAAAATTTACTCTATGGGAGGATAATCAAATCTTATTAATATAAGGGGAATTAAAAGTTGTGGTATAAAGAAATATAGAAGATTCAACCAATCAAAATACAACACAATTAAAAAAAATTAAGTCATTGTAATCTATTTTCTCATTTAATTAGAATTCATCTTTAAAATCAAATTTTATTTTTAAGATATCATATCATTATAGTATATTTTATAATCCAAATTTTACAAGTTAGTGTCCATTTCTAATACAGGATGTGCATGACCTGACTTCTTACCTAATTTTATAAAAATCTACTCATAAACTCACGCACTATGATGGCTTTGCTTTTAGAAATGGACTAATATCATGATTATTAAATATATAAATTAATAAGTTATAAATTTCTAATATAAATTATTTAAAATTGTTTGAAATTAATTGAACTATAAACCTAAACTATTATGGAAAGACCTGAACTATAATATATTATATATATATATATATATATATATATCAATTGTTTTTTATCATTATCAGACTTGAGAAAAATCAAAATTTAAAAATTCATGTACAAAAATTACAGTAATCTTAATGTAAAAAATCATTAATCGCAAAGTGCCCAAAGCAAAAAATTAAACATCATACTTGTTTCACCAACATCTAATAGATTATTTGTTGCATTTCTTCTAAATATATATTTAATTATTCTTCAAGTCTTTTTTTATATCTCCACGTTCATATACCATTAACTGTAACTCATTGATATAAATATATTCACATAAACTATGACCCATTAGAAGTTCACCATCCTTGAAAGATTGCAGTCCTTGTACATCTGCATCTTTAAAAAAATAATTTTTAAAAGAAAAAGAAAAATATCACAACTTAAAGCAATTTGAGTAAGGGAAAATCATCAATAAATAAATGTAAAAAATATCACAATGTGCCCAATGCATATATATATATATATATATATATATATATATATATATATATATATATATATTGGGAAGAAAACCAAAATAAAATCTCAAAATGAAAATATTAGAAAGGATAAAATCTAAAAATATGAGGTGTAAATAATACAAGATAAAACAATGATAAAGGAGAATAGAGCAATGAATAAAAAAATTTCAAAAAAATTATGATATTAATAATAAAGAAGTGAATTACGAAAAAAAAGATGAATACTTTGCATAAGAATAAAAACTGAATAATTAAATTATAAATGAACCACGTATAAATAAAAAATAAATAAACCGAATAATATAATTACCTCATAGTTATTTATGCCTTTTGAGATGGTAATCTTTTGAAAATAATCTTCTACGGATGAAAAGAAGAAACACTTTAAGAGATACTATTAGTATAATTATGAGGAGATGAGATATAACTTTTAAGCAGAGGGTGTGCTAGAGAAAAGGTATATTCCTATAGGAGGGGTACATATCCTTTAAGAAAGATGTATGCGCTTTAGAAGGGGTGCAATACCCTTTATAAAAAGTGCATATCCTTACAAAAGTGTTGTACCTTTTAGAAGACACTCCCTTAGAATCAATTACCAAGGGTTACATTCCTACTTAGAACAAATTTTCGCTTAGGGTATGTTTAATTGTCTTAAAATTATACAAAAGAAATATAAAATCTGGAGATAAAAAATTTTCTTGTGTTAGGAGTTTAGAAATTTGGTAAAACAAAATTTTATTTTTAGTCAAAACAAGTTTATGGTCCATTTAGTTGTCTTAAAATTATATGAAAGAAATATAAAATTTAGAATTAAAAAATTTCCTTATGTTTGGATGTCCTAAAATTAAATCAAAGAAAATTTTATTTTCCACCAAAGCCACTATACGTAAAAATTTTACAAAGTAATATTTTCTTGTTAAAAACATAAGAAATTAGAATAAATTTTGAGCTACACATACGAGAAAGAAATATTTCATTTTCATCTCATTTTTATACTATCAAAATATATAAAGAAAATCTTTAAAATGTTCATGTCATTTCATTTCATTGCCTTTTCGTTTCCTATGAAAACCTTTTTCATTTGCATTACTCTTATGCCAACTAAACGAACTCTATATAAAAATTTTATAAAGCATATTTTTCTTGTGAAAAAACAAAAAAAATGAAGAAATATGCTCTATACGATCCCAACCCCGACCTCCTAGCCTTCCCTTCAATTCTTTTTTTCTTTTCTTTATTTTTTGGAGGAAATTATTGTAATTAGAAAAAAACCAAATTTTCCTTTTCCTTCGAACCAAACACGTATGGGAAAAAATATTTAATTTTCATCTTATTTTCATGTCATCCAAATATGTAAGGACAAATTTTAAAATTTTCGTATCATTTCATATCATTGTATTTTCATTTCTTATAATTTTTTTTAATCTATACTATTTTTGTGATAATCAAATGAACAACGGAAACCAAATTTTGGTGATAACTCCTTGAAGCCTATCTTAATGTTAAGAGGATGTCGGGGGGAGTGTGAGACCCAAAGAGGGCTCGACAATTAGTGGGAAAATGATGGGGGAGCCCATTGCTTTTAATTATGGCTTATTGGTTCCCAAACTTGACTTGCTTTTTTCTTATATATATCAACCTTCTTCTCCCACTTCAATCCTGTCTCAAACTCTACACTAGCCAATTGGATTTTCTTCTTCACAGTCCCAGCCCTTCCTTGCTCGGGGGCTTTAGTCATGAAGGTGTTCATATTTCTAATTCTTGTGTTCTTGATTAGTTTTCTTGTTAAGTATGCCTCAGTAGCAAATTGCATGATATCTGCTAATTTGATCTAATATATATTGTATGTTCACATGGTTCATAACTAACTTCATGTATGCTTTCATTTTTTTTTATGGTAGATCTTTGGCTGGATGCACCATAAGATCCAGTTACGCAGAAACTACAGCTTGCTTTCTCATGAAAATGGTAGTTTCAGTAATCTTTTATATTTATATATATATATATAGTGGCTTGCAATATTATAATTTTCTTATGAGATAACATACATATTTCACTCTTGAAATAGTTGCATGAGACCTTGATTTTGGTCTAATTACATAATTCGTTGTGCTGCTTCTTCTAATTGATCAACTGAAAAATTAAGGTGGATTGGAGGGAAGCTTGAAGGAGAGGAAGGATGTTGAGATACCCATTGGCATGGAGAAGGACTCTCATGCCTTACTGATCAACGACATGACACAGATGATGGAGAACCTCCACGGCTGGGAGAATGGCATCCTTGCCATTGGCACATTTGGCCTCCACCACCTGCATCTCTACGATTACGAGGATCAACTCTTCGTCGAAGACGTCGACGATGAGAAAATACCAGGCGAAATTGAAGATCATTATAACAAAGGCAAAGAGGGGAAAATCTTTGAAGAAATTGGAGTTGTCATGAACAGTGCTCCTACCAAAGATCATATTACCAAACCATTGTTGGCGGAAGAGATAGTAGTTGAGAAAGAGCCAACACCAACATCCGGAGATGCCATTGAATCGACCCACAAAAACATGGAAGGAGAGAAGATGAAATCAAATGGGAGAAGGATTACACTGGCTGATCTCTTCCATGCTGAGGGGAAACCCAATTCAATCCTGCCTGAGAAGAATGACCAAATGCCTAGTGAAGATACTCCACCAGCTAATACCATGTTGAAGATCAAAGAGAAGGAGCACAAGAAGAAGCAGAAACACAAGGAATCACTTGGGAAGAAGCTCAAGAGCTGGAAAAGGGAGAACACACCAATCACAACACTCCAATGTTGCAAAAGGTGAGCGCTCTTGACTTAGTTATCCTACCACTGTTCTTGGTGATCATCTCTTCTTAATTCCTTGTTGAACTGCTAATTGAATATGGTTTCACGTGCCAAGATTTCTCGTTTGCATGCTTTTACGTTCGTGTTGAGTGCCATGAAATGGGCCCCCCTATCTTGTACCCCCTTTAGGGGGCCTAGCCAAATATAATACAGGGACCTTGTTGAAAGATGGCCACATCTTATGATGATCATTTGACATATGTTTGGGGGTGATTGGTTCAAATTATTTTCTTAATGTCGCTTATCAATCTCTTTTCATGGTCGCACAAATATCAAATCGATGGTACTTAAATTTTAATCTATCTAATGATCAAATAAGAAGGAATCAAGCAAAGTTGGACTTTGATTTTGAAAAAAAAGTTAGTTACCCATGATTATTCAGTAATACTAATAATATATTTAGTTTATAAAGGATTATGTTTTAAGTCACCTTCATGATAAAGTCCACTCATCATTCCATGCTAATTTGGCAAACATGTCACTGTTGTGCCAATTTTTGGTTTCCATGTACATTTTATATTCCTATGACACAAGGAGGAGCCAAAGGACTGGTATTTTTTAAAATATCTTTCACACAAATAAATTAATGATGCAAATCTCATTCATGGTTAAGAGAGAGAGAGAGATGGGAAATGGGCCCTTATTTCATCCTTCTTCTTATCATTGACTAAATGACAGTACCAGGTCAATACCAAAAGTTGGAGTGCTTGTGCTTGTCCAATTGCAGGGAACTTGGATTCTTTTGTTGGGTTCTGCTTGTTCATACCCAAGATGTTGATTACATGACGTACTCTCTACGCTTGAATGTTCTTTGCTAATTGATCCCACAGTCTGGTTTAAAGATTAAACCGTACAAGAGGTGGTTGATTATGCCGTCCTCTTTTGTGATTAACTTAGTTATTTCTTGTCCTCTTGCTTGTACAAGTGAAAATTGTTGGACAGCAAGTGTGGGATTGCACTGTGCAAGTGTAATTTGATGTGGGTTTGGGGGAAGATGGAATTAATTACTTCCTAATTACGTTTCTTATTTTAACTTGTTCTTGGTGATGATCATCAGCTCATGTCAAGGATGCTTAAGAAGAAGATTCATCCAGACTTCGGTGGCGGATCGGAGGCTGCGCATGTGGAAATCACCGGCAAGTTATCCCGCGATCTGAACGGAAATTTGCCCTGCATTGTTCCTAAAGGAGACGAGTGGGCTTCTCTGCTTCGCGGTAAGTTACTTGTCTAATTAAACCACCCTGCAGTACCAGAAAACAGACCGTTGTGTCCAAATAACAATGTCGACGTATTTTTTTACTCGAATGTTGGGAAGGTAATCCTATTTTAAAGTAAGAAATTTTGTTGGTATTTTATGGAAGGGACTAAGTTGATTGTGTTATTGTTTTGCAGCCACTGCTGTTACTTGTTGATAGAGCTTTCACTGAAGCAGTTCTCTTTTATAGTGTATCTTGTGAAGCCTTTCTGTTGTAGAAGACTGGTTATGATATGTTCTGAATGGTTTGTTCTAGCTAGCTGCTTTGCATCTTGTAATGCAGAATGAATTGTTTGGCTTGTGGAATGTATGATCTAAAGACATCCCATCACCACTACTTTTAATCTAATTAGTGATGTCTCTTTTGTGGCTTGCATATATGCAGAAAAATTTACTTTCTTTCGTCACCTTTTTGAATTATTAAGAAGTGGGATCCAACGCGATAAATTTTATTAAAAAAGATTCGCCAAAAGCAAATTGACACCATTTTTTAAGGTTCATAGCTCAAATTTAGCTTTTTATGACATGTATTTAGATGATGTAGTCTGTATATATGTTAAATTTTATGAGAAGATATTCATCACAAAAAGTGAGCAGTGAACATTGGATATTGATTGGTCAAATAGAGTGAAATATGGATTAGTTTACCTGACACAGAACCAACCTTTCCATAGAAAGAACAGAATAATGTATGAATTAGTCAGGACTGAGATCTGATCTTTTCAACCAGTCTGATCTTGCTCTAAAGTAGTCATAGAAAGGTACCAATATAATTAATTAATTAACTCACACTCTGATCCATGAGTGAAGAATATGGTCTCTTCTATGATAACTTAGTATATAGGTAGATGTTGCTAGCGATATTACTGAATGTATAGCTAGATAGAACCAATCTCCCAGTATAGAGTTAATAGAGACACAGAACATATGAAGGATAAGAGAGGGTAAAGATAGTAATGAGTAAAGAGATCACATATTCTATTGACAGATGATGATGACAATAATTTCAAGGACAGTCGAAACGATTGACAAATATTGATTTTCGTGGACAAGAGAGAGTAAAATATACTGTTGCCTTCAAAAAAAAAGGCAAAATATAAGAGTTGTTTTCTATGATTCCGATTGCTATCATGTATTACTGCTACAACATATGTCAAAAAAACATGGATTTTGATCTCCAACACTCAGCCTGTCAATGAACTGTTTCAAGCCCATTGCTGAAAATTTTGATTTGTTGCAACTGCATTCACTTGGTTCATAGAACTTGTAAGTTGTCAAATAGAATATCTCCAACATCCATTGTCAGAAGTAGAGTACTCAAGTCCCTGATATGTAAGGCTGCTATGCTTTTGCTAGTTGATCAGTGACCCCATTTTGAGCATTATTGTTGAAGCTTCCACTGTTTATTCATCTGCCTCGAGCACAATTAAGTTTCCTTGATTGCGGCTACGGAAATGAGATTGAAACACTCTCTTTATGACCCAAATGCCAGTTCCCATGGAGCTAGATTAAGCTGAAAGAAGTTTCATACATATGGGAGGCTTGATCTTCAACAATGCCAGAATAGAGGAAGGACGAATCCATATCCCTTTACCACATATCAAACCAGAGGCCACAGCAGGAATCATCTACGTGGCCTTCCCACTGTTGATTTTATGCCAAGCAAACACAATCAAGCTTCCCAAACACATGTCAATGGCAAAGTATGCACCAACCAAGAATGGCACTGCCATGGCCATTGGCAGTGGAACAAAGCTTCCATACTTTGGAGAAATAAGATCTCTCAGCAAATTAACCCCAGCTGCAAAGACAAAAAACCCATAACACAGCTGCAGGCAATGGTGAGGGAGAGCAGAGAATCCTTCAACACCAAGTATTGCCATGTTCCTATAGATCAATGCATATGGAGCTTTAAATACTCCATCAGGGTTGCCCACATCAAATGCCTTGTAGAAGAGGAAGAAGGTGATTGGGGCCATGATGCATCCCATGGCAGTTCCTATATAGCCTGGTTGATGACCATGGATCTTGGGGATGTGAGGGTTAGATGGGCAGACTTGAAGTCTTGCGTGAGATCGGCTGAAATGGATACAATGGACTTGATTAGGCCCAGCCCGCGAGACCAGCAACCACACCACCGGAATCTTTTCCAGCCCAAGCAGCTAACACAAATAGAGCAACTTTTCCACAGTTGTATGCCATGTTCATGTCAGTTAGTCCAGCCACATATTCATTGCAGAAACCAAGAGCAGGTGCAAATGACAGAAATGACCACATAATACCACCTCATTTCAGAAAACATTCTAGGGATGGCAATGACAGAAATGATGGAGAAGAGAGCATAACCAACACAGGCAATCCACACAGGAATGTTGTCTTTCATGAATGTTTTATTTCTGTGTACCTCATCAGGTCTCTGATCTTTCTCTGTTTCTGAGCAAATCAAAAAACAATCAGCTAATGGAATTGCGGGAGCTCAACTATCCAAGCATAAATGGCAATTTGATTGCTTACGTTGCTGCAACTTATGATGCATCCTCAGCTAGACACATCTGAAAGTGATGACAAGGATCTTGCTGAAGTTGTACAGTTCATCTCCTAAAATGAGAGCAACGGAGATGAATACCTGTAAAACACAAAATTCCAACATCATTTCGATTTGTTGGCAGAGATGTTGTAAGAAGCTTCGCATATGCATGCTATGCATAATACGTACATCGTATCCCTATAAACTCCTCATGCTACTTTCTGATAAGGTTGCAGGATACCATTTATCCTTCAGGCCATGTATCGAAGGCCACATGACCCCCATGAGAGAACTGATCCAATGAGTAGAGACACATTAACCAAATGAGAACAGATCATCCCTGCTCCAACATAGGCCAAGCTGAAATCGAAGTAAAATCTGCAGATCAAGTATTGTGAGTCCATTCAATTGCGATGGAAGATTCAAAAGATAAATTGAAAGGGTGAGGTAAATTACGATTGCTTCCACGCTTTCAACCCAAATGTAGGGAAATGGTTGAAGCCACACCCATCACCTCCGGTATAAAACCATTGGAAGAATCCCCACAATAAGCTCAATGAAAAGAATCTTGTCAATCCCCGAACTTGTTTCCTGTAAAGAAGAGTTTTCTCTGATTGGTACCAACTTTACAGAAGTCATACTATACATGAAATATTGAGATGTAGGACATTACTTGGCCATCTTCTCTCCCTTGGCAGTATGGAAGCCATTGATGAGGACAGCAGTAGCTGTGCCACTAGGATAAGCCAATTTGTAGTCAATTATCATGATCTGCAATGTCACTACCACTCCATCAGAGGAATCCCAGATTCCATGAATCAGAACCAAAAAAATGATGTTCTATTTTTTTCAAACTAAGCAAGCAATCATATTTATTATTCTTCCTTCACATTCACATGATAACATGTCACAATTCCTAAATTAAGATCCATGTAATTACGAATAGCAACGATTTAAGAGCTGGACACGCCTGGCTTGGGTACGCAATCTTCTTCACATGAAAAGAATTAAAGAGCAGCAAAATAGAGTGAAAAAAAATTAAAGAGTAGCAAACTAGAGTGAAAAACTTTTGTCACCTTTCGAAATGGAACCAAAGATAACAACCCAACAAAGCTGGTGCCAAAGAGGAACCAGTCATCCAACCAACACCAGGCTCCTTGTAGCTACCAGGTACAGTACCCTTTGTATCAACTCCTGCCCGTTCATATGTCCTATTCAATCCCAACAAATATGACCCAAATCCCCCTAAATCATCGAATTCAATAATTCTCAATCAGAGCATCTCTTGATAAAAAATAATCCATAACCAAAAATAAAGATCAACCAACCTCCCACAGCAATGCTCTAACAGGCCACAGCGCAGGTCTGCACGACAGTGTTCTCTTGCCTGGTGAAAGGGGTTGAAAGAATGCCGGCCTTCTTCAATATCTTGGTCCATGTCCTGAGGAAAACAAAGGCTAGAAGAGCAGCAGAGACGTTGAGGGTGGGAACAAGACCGGTGGTAAGATTGAGCTTCATCACTATCACACTATAGATCACTCCTATCACCAAGCTGGTAAAGAGACCTCTTGCTGTGATGTGCTTCGACATGGCGGAATTGTATTGTGGTGTTCCTGCTGCAACCCTGACATGTTCTCCAAATCATACTTCTCAACGTCTTCCCTTCCCTCTCCCTCTCTTCCCCCATGAGCATGGCTTCAAGTTCAAACAGAAAAAAAACAATCCAACCTATCAAAACAAATGTTGAATTCATTGACGGTGATCAAAAAACATATGTTTATCTTATTATTCTACATACTACTAACGATAAAAACAGACCAGCGAGAAGAAGAACAGAGTTTGCTCAAAGCATGCAAATGGGTTGTCTTCTTCCAAGAGCTGGTTGGACTTTGCGATCTTCTCGATTGACAAAACAACCAAAGAAGAAAATTCTGCTTTGAAGTGAAGAACGTTGGTGTCACGGGGGTTAACTTACAGCCAAATTTTTCGCGCACTTCACCTCCCTGCAAACACCGGCCTACACTTCCCAGAACCCAACTACCGTTATTTGCAGCAGCACACCGAAGGTCTCACCTGCAAATACAAGCACACCCGACGCTATCACCACGCCCAACTGTTAGCCCCTGGTTCCAGCAACCGCCCACCGATATCCTATTCCAGCAAACACAGGTACAAGACCAAGCAATCACAAATAACTCCCCAAGAACCGATCGCCCAACCTCGGCACAAACCAGCCCCTTGGCACCAAGTCCGGTGTCTAAATACAATATTACCGGAACTTCACCCAACCTTTCTTTCAACTCTATGAATAAAAAAAATACAAGTAATCATTCACCAGACCACTTGTAAGTCGTGGACATGCACCCCCACGACTTTGCCCCTCAACTCTCTCAAGAGGCTATGAGAATAATGAGTCTCTCTTCTCAAACCAGTCCTCACACACAACCCCAAGTCGATCCCCCTAGATTAACCTGTTTTACATGCAACTCTCTCTAATAGAAAGCAAGTAGGTTATAACACGACCAAGATGTGTACTTGATCCTAAAGGCAGACCAGCCGACTACTACCAGTAGTCGTCCTCCCTTGTGGTTCCAATCCAAACTCCACCAATTGGCTGCAACAACCCCAAGTTGTCTCCTTGCACGATCCGGGCTACTCTCCTCCACAAAGAGCACACACACTCTTCTCAAGTTGTTCTTCCTATTCTATGCAAAGGCCGTCCCTTTATATAAAACACAAGAAGATCTTCAGAATATCTCGCACAATCTAGGCTTGGTCATGCATATCCACATGTTAGCTCCTATCTACAAAGATTGCATGAATATTCTCTTCAAGTTAATCGTCACCAATTATCCCTCATTGGCTCATGGAAGATCGTGATCTTCTCAAAGATCTCATCCATGTCTAGCGGCAATTTCTGGATCAACCAACTCCTTAGATGCATGTCGACTGCATGGTCGAACCCTGCTTGTTCGATCCTCAACCCACTCCCGATCAACCTCAACTACCGGCGCCCAACATGATGCACCGCAGTGCTGCCTGGCAACCTCGACCATCCTGTCGGAAAGCCACTATTTGGATCGGTTGCACCCTTGCATCATGCACATGTGCTGCCATTATTTTGTTCACTATTTGGCTTGGTATTGCTGACACGTACTGCTCCAATTCTCGGCACGCTCGCAATCTCATTACTGATCCAATTCTTGGCACTGCTCGTAACTGAATACCAACCCAATTCTTGGCATGCTCAGTTATGGGATATCGGCATGCTCGGCACTTCAACTTCGCATTACCGTTGTTTGTCACGAGCATGCTCGCCCATGCTCGGCACCCGACATCGGTAAGCTTGATCACTACTCATGACCTCGCTTGGCCAATGCTTGGTACTTGCTCGATCATAGCTATTGGTCATGTCTCTACGCCAAACCAATCATCTCGAGGTTTCCTTGGGGCCATGCAACGCTATGCTCGGTAATACATACCGAGCCATATGCCACTGCATGCTGTCCAGCACCAATCACCAGCACACCATGCACCCTAGCTCGATCCTTGCCTGCAACTATAACACAGGTTAGTACTTGGTAAGTTATTTCACCACCCAGATAGCACCAACTATCCGTCTTGGACACGAGTTAGAACACGATTTTTTATTTTATAATATTTTACTATATTTTTTTATATTTTTGGGGATGTATTTCGTAATATTGACTCAAGTCGGGAGCGAGTCAAGTTTTTATTACAAAACTACCCCCACACCTAAAGGCATTTCTTTCACCCACCTTCTCCCCTATTTTGCCAGCCAGCAATGCCGCTGACCAGTGGTGTCACCGCCTCGCAACCGGTCAAGTTTTTAATATTTTTTAAGATTTATTTCATAATATTGACTCGAGTTATGAGCAAGTCAAAAAATTTTTATATTTTTTGGATTTATTTCATAATATTGACTTAAGTAAAGAGCGAGTCAAGTTTTTATTATAAAATTGCCATCGAGTCATTTTTCTTCACCCCCGACCTCCCCTATTTCTCCCCTACCAACGATCGACCCCCCTCCTTTGTTTTTGCCGCTCCACCCCGACCGCCGGTCACCATGCCACCGCCCCCAGCATTCCCCCCGCCCTCCCTGGCTGCAGCCGCTACCCCACTAGCTTCCCGCCGCTCCCTACACCCTGTGCACGGGGGTTGGAATAAAGGAGATCCACTGGATTTGATCCAGCAGCTCTCCTTTTGCTGCACTGCAAAGACATGCATCGTAGCACAGAAGAATCTTATATATATATAGTTGGAAACCTCAAGTCGACGCCAACAAAAGTTGAAACTAACTTGAAACGTAAAAGTGAATCTATGGATAGAAATTAAGGCAAGGAAGCTAAATGAGCCTCAAAATCCTATACTCAACTGGGTGAAGAACTGAGACTCAAAGCAAACTGGGCCAATAGAGGCAATCTGGTAGTCTAAAATGTAAAACTCGTGATTCGAGTCAGGGTTTTATAGTCTGAACTAGTTGGTTCAACTGTTAATTTCAGTTGGGTCAATTTCAAAACACACGTACCGAGCTGATGATGGTCTTGTGTTATGAACCATGAGAGTCATCTATGCTCAAGTATATGATGATAATGTCAGTAAGACAGCAACATAATGAGTTATCAGAATATATAGGAGTATGCCAGATTTTTGTTAATTTATTTTAATTAAATTGTAGAATTATTTTTAGGTCGAATAACGTATTAGGACACGTTACAAGCAATTTGGATGGGTTAGAGTATGTCATTAATGTGTATTATATTTTATGAAATTTTCCCTCTTTTCTTGGATTTTTTGAAAATATTATGAGTTAGTATTATTTTTTACTCGAGTCACAGTCGAGTTAAGTTTTAATTACAAGACGACTATTCGTTTTCTTAGACGACCATTCGTTTTTCTAAACAACCATTCGTTTTCTTAAACGACCATTCATTTTTCTCTGACATCCATATATTTCGCACTTATGTCATTTAATCTCCATCATCCTTCTCACCCAACAACTTCTTCTTTTTCTTTATTCCTTCTTCCCCACAATCCTCACTCGAGCAAGCCATCGCCGTGTGACTAACTATAAGGTATAGAATTTTATTCGATTTAATTATTTAAAATTGAGATCTATTAGCACAGCATGTTGTGATAAATATCTGATTGTGAATGAAGTGATGATTTGCATGATTTGATCGGTAATTAGTGATCTAATTAAGTAAATTAAATTTGAGCATGCTAATTGACTGCAACGTAACTTAGAAAAAAGTAATAAAATTGGGATGAATAGGAGGATGAGATATTTTTATATTGTTTGTTTGACTATTGTTAGATGATGATTGTATTATATGTGTGATATTCATGATGAGTTTGATGTATCATTTAGTTAGTGGGCATTAGCTTCTAGATTTGATGTGTAGGTATGAAATAGGAGCTAGCCGCTTAGGCACGTGGAGATGCTTGGAGCTTTAACCAGGTCCGTTTAGGACTCACCTTGATTTATTGCTCTATTTTATCGTGACTTATTTTTAAAGATTGTAGGATGAGTTGAGTGATGTTTTATTGGATCCCACTTAACCCAAGTTATTTAATCGATCGATCTTTCGGATTAATAACCCTCGAGGATAAGATCACTCGAGTATGTTTTTTAAAACAAGATCCACCATAAGTTGCCTACTAGCCTATTTTATGAATCCTTACTAAGAATATGTAGTTTTCGCGTTTGATTTTCGATAGCCTACGCAAGTGGGGTATGGTAGTGATTTTCGATATCCTACGCAAGTGGGTATGGTAGTTATTTTTGACAGCCTACGCAAGTGGGTATGGAAGAATGTGAATGAGAAAGTGAAATGAGAGTGAAATAAGAAAGATGATTTCAGTTCAGTAGTTGCCCTTTTAAATAATTTGTGATGTTTTCTTTCATATGAGAGTTTGCTTTCATAGCCAATTTGATATTCGTTATATTTTTTGGACCATTAACACTCATTATTATTTGTTTTCTATGTATATATATAGGTGAGAATCTAGAGGACTGAGTGTTGTCAAGATTGCGGAGGAGTAGTAAAGTTGTTGCATACATGTATCTGCCTCACGTAATAAATAGAAATAATGATTTCTAAGCTGTGTGAATGACAAGATTGTTTTAAATTGTTTTGTGAAATACTAAGAATGTTTAGCCTGTGAAATAAAACTAGAATGAAAGTAAAATAAAAAGTCATGCTTTGCAATTATATCGATATAAAATGTCATGCTTTGCAATTATATCGATATAAATATTTATTATTGCCATGGATGGATTGTTCCTATTGCACTTTTAGGAAAGATTCGGTCCATTTTATTTTATATTATTTTATTTTAAAATATTGTTTATTTTTTAATTAGTTTTCACGATTATTTGATTTATGCACAATAGCTGGCATGCACGTAAAGCCATGTTAGAACCCAAGCATCTCATTCAAGCATTATATACTTGCACTATCATTTTAAAACAATTGAGGGGAGATCTAGGTTGGCTTAACCGAATCAAATAGTTTAGTGGTTCGGTCACAGGTGACATTTTCAATGGTGACATTTTCAATCGGTTTACGGGTAAATCAGAATGGGGTGTTATATGAAATCCCTAAGATTCATATAAATAAGATACTCTAAAAAACACAAACAAATACTAAACATTGTAACGACATAGATCTAGCCATAAAACCTTATGCTAACACAAACAAACAAAATTTGTATACTTTTAATATACACTGATAATTCATGTTCTACTGTAGTATAAATAAAGTTATCATTTCTATATTGGGCATACTTCACCTCCATAATATGCTCATACGATCATCTAAACCTCATACTTATGGTTCAAAAACTAAACAAACTCAAGATTGACTCAAACCGAGCAAGGCAACAAGCAGATGAAATTCTAACGTAACGTAAAGCTAGGGTTTTACAGTAGCTTATTGAAATAGTTAGTTTAAATTAATTAATGGAAATAAGCTAATAATAATCAACTAAACAAGGTATTTATAGAAAAAAACCCAGTAAATACATTAAAAATTTACTCGTAAGGTACTTAATAAGATTAAATAATGACCTAAAAAAAGTAAAATTAATAGGCTAGTAAATACTTAAGATGGTTAATCAAAGTTATAAACAAAGTAATTGGTTGTAAATGCAGCGGGCCAACATATGCTTATAGATTAACGACACCAAACAATTGATTTAGTATAGATGGGCTAATATGTTTGAACCACAGACAAAAGAAGTTGATATTGATGATGTCTGACCAAAATTTCGTCGAATATCGACAATATAGTGGAAATTGATTTCGTCGGCAAAGTTTGTCTCAACAAGTTGCAAAACCTATCATCTGACAAATATTCGGTTGATACACGACGGAAATGGCAAACCATGAGGGAGAGTTTAGATGAGTTTTACTTAACTCAAATCCAACTTATTTATTTTAAGTTCAGGTCGAATCAAATGTATATAATTGATACCTGGCTTATTCAAGTTTCAAAAGAACTCAAGCTTAGTTAAATTAAGTGCTAATTTTTTTACAATAAGCATGCGTTAAAATTTCGCATTCTTCTTAAAAATGCTACTAAGTTGTAATTTATTATCTTAACTAATATTTTTGAGGGGAATATTGATGATTGAAATCCAATTTTCTACGCAAAATATTAAACTTCCGATAAAGCCAAGCTCAAAAGACAGGATAAGTTTATTTTGTCGGACTTCGAATCAAGCTTTAACCATCAAACAAAAATCGGGCCTTGGACAACCCTAATTGGAAGAGTAGTTTATAATTTTATAAACAGAAGGCCACCTTACCTTCTAAAACAACAAGGAATTATCACCTTAGCCTTGGAAGAAAAAAATAACTTTTATCACCTTAAAAGATTATGGATGGGCTAATGGCAATGGGCCTTAGGGTTTTCAAACAAAGGATTGACAGGTATTTCCATGAGTACGCCGGATGGGTATTATGTAATGGGCTCAGCCCTTGATGGGCTTACTCGTCAATTGGGCTTCTCATGGAAAGGGGAAGGATTGAACTTTAGTGATTGCAAAGGGCAAAAAAATGACTTCTCTCCACGTAACAAAATAATTTTCACTTTTTGTCTCATTTCCCCCCCGGTTATTAGAACCTTAAAAAAATAAATTAATATTATTTTTATAATATTTTTACAGTAAGAACGCATTAATTTTCTTTATGTTTTAAACTGTATATAAATTTTTCACCACTTTTTTGTTCCACAGTTTTATAATGTATTTAAATTTATTGAACCATGGAGAAAAATTTTATGAATCGTGAAAAATGCAAAAACATTCCATGAGAAACTAGTTAGCAATAATAATATTTTTCCATGCATAATATCACCTATGACACATGTACCCTCCATGCAAAACCCATAAATAAAAAACTGCAAGCCCTCCATCATAGATATTTCACTGTCATCTTCCTTACTAACAACGTGACTCGTCATACCGAATGTTGGTATCATAGTATTTAACTAACCATTAAATCTATTTGCCATCTCTCATCATCCATGTTCTCACTTTAATAACAAAGTGATTTAACATGAACATAAGCTGATGCTTTTGGTGTCGCCAATGTCCCGATCTATGAAATTTATCATCTGCACTACAAATAGTACTAATATTTGTAACTTTGGTATCAATGTGACAATAATAGATTGGAACCCTATAAGTAATCAAAAGAGCATTATTCGATACTTATTTAAGCACAACATATAAGTTACTACTTGAAGATGCTCTCACATATCTGAATGCATCATCCCCATCGCACACAAATTAAGTATCTAAGCATGGTACAACATACTTAAATACATTCCCGCACACAAATTAAGCATCTAAGCATGGTCAGGTACTTTTATTCAAATATATTCCCGCAAATTGTTTAATTATTATCATTATTATTATATATAATCTCATTTAGTACTGGAGTGGCCAGCTTCCTTTTAAACAAATTATCAACAACACGTGTCAGTCCAATGTCGTGCCAGGCAACTATGCCACGTAACCACCTCTCTTTGCTATCATTGGTCGGTTAGTCCACAGCTCCCCTCGTTGCGCCCCGCTGTTTCCAGTGGCGGTCAACCCTCGACCCTCACCCCTCTTAGTACGGAACCTTTCCCTCTTCGTCGGCCCCGCGTTTTCCGGACCACCAGATTCGACAGCGGCGGCGATCGGCGGCGGACGGCCGGCGACGGAGGCGATGGGGAGGATGGGCAGCGGTCGGCGGAGCTACTCGGCGTCGCCGGCGGACTACAAGCTGCTCGAGGAGGTCGGGTTCGGGGCGAGCGCCACTGTCTTCCGGGCGATCTACCTCCCCTCAAAGAGGTTGTCGCCATCAAGTGCTTGGATCTCGATCGCTGCAACAGTAACTTGGTTCGTCCACCAGCTCTCTCGCTGGCTCTTTGTTGTTCTTTGATGGATTGTGGAATCTGTAGTTGGTGGATGGTGTGATTGTGTAGAGCTTGTTGAATTTGGTGCTTGTTGTTTTGGAAGTTGTTTGATGCGGATATGGTAGTGTAGTGAGAAATCTAGTTCAGATTTAGTCATTTTTTTTCTTTTTTCTTTCGGAAATAGGCAGCTGCTTAGCTCTATCTAGCTAGGGAGTTTGTGAACCACATCTGTTTGCTGATTTGGTTGATAAAACTGGAAAATTTTGTTTAGTGTTTTTGATGGTTGAGTAGAGCTAAGTAGGCTTGGTGCTTGGTTCCGGAAGCTGTTTTGTTTGTACATGATGGTGGTAATGAGAAGCATGGTTTAGATTTAGTCGCCTTTGGTAGATAATTTCACATTGGGGGTTAGAGAGAACTTAGGTTTTGCCCAGTTATGAAGCTGGTATCATTCTGCTGCATAATTTTTTATCCTGGTTATGCGATCAGTTGACAATAAAGAGTAGACCTTGTGGTTTAGTCTACTAAATTGGCAATGTTTGCATTTATTGGTTGTATTGATTGAACAAGTGTTCCTATAATAGATGTTAGTGGAATTAGTTTCCCAAAAATTTGGGGAGATTGTTTATCTAATTGGCACAATTTTTTTTTTTAAATGTTCATGTTCTACCTTTTCTTTTTGGGAATGTGTGCATTACCTCCTTTTCTTTCTAGGATGACATTCGAAAGGAGGCACAAACCATGAGTTTGATCGACCACCCAAATGTTGTTACAGCATATTGCTCATTTTCTGTTGAAAGATGTCTTTGGGTGGTCATGCCTTTCATGGCGGAGGGATCTTGTTTGCATCTTATGAAAATAGCATATCCTGATGGATTTGAAGAGGTTGTCATTGGTTCCATTCTCAAAGAGACTCTTAAAGCTCTTGTATATCTTCACCGACATGGCCATATTCATCGTGACGTGAAGGTATATGTAATGTAAAACGTTTTTAATTAATCTACTTAATTGTCATGTTAACTATTCTTTGCACAGGCTGGGAATATACTTCTGGACAGCAACGGGGTGGTCAAGCTCGGTGATTTTGGGGTTTCAGCTTGTATCTTTGACAAAGGAGATAGGCAGCGGTCTAGAAATACATTTGTTGGAACTCCATGCTGGTTAGGTGTCTTTGGCTCTCTTTTTGACATTATTGGTTATTGATATGGATTGTGGCTTTCCTGGAAATTATTTAGGGCAAATAGTTTCTTATTGCCTCATGTGTTAATATGTGAAGTAAAATCTTGCATTGTTAAAGCTTTTCTGGGACAACAAATATGATGGACATTGGACATTAGGAATACAATTAACTGATTAAATTGTGAAATGGAGTATGTACTAGACAGGTTTTAATCATTTACATTTTATGTCAATAGGATGGCGCCGGAGGTGCTACAACCTGGGAGTGGATATGATTTCAAGTGAGTTATCTTTCTCATTTCTTTCTACTCTATATTTTTATGCTTAGAATGGACTTCCAATTTTCTAATTAGACCTATAAGCTTATGTTTACACCTTTTTTTATGATCCTGGTTGTTTACTGAATGGCTATAAGTAGTTGAATTGCTGAAGATAGGAAGCTATGAACAGTGAAAGAATATTGATCCTGTTTTCATTGAGCCATGACACGCAAACCTGTGTTTTCATGGGCTCTTTAGTCAACTTTTAGAGCTGGTCATTTTTTCTGAAGATATCATGACCATTTAAATTGTCCATATTACATTAAAAAATTCCTCGTTATTAAGTAAACATGAAGCAAAAAGCATTGGTTTCTTTACACTATTTTTCATTTGTCACGATTTCAACTTCCCTTTCACCGTCTTTGACTCAATTGATGATACTGCTGTGAACCTTATTTTCTTCATCTGGATGGGGCTGCTTAATGGTCCAAACTTT
The DNA here is from genome assembly GCA_033002965.1 of Piper betle. Lineage (NCBI taxonomy): Eukaryota > Viridiplantae > Streptophyta > Magnoliopsida > Piperales > Piperaceae > Piper > Piper betle. The sequence continues at coordinate 7,501 of JAURVB010001697.1, read as the reverse complement.
AATGCGGATTACTCGTGCAATGTTTGTAGATGAATCAGAGCCAAAAGTTATCTTGGCTGCGTTGCCTCATTTTTCAATTGATTTGTGGGATAATACTTAATGGTGTATTTGTTTGAGAAATTATACAAAGATATTAATTGAGTTGGTGCTACTCGAATTGGAAAATTAGTTTTTTAATTGCTTAGTTAGCTTATGTTAGGCATACTTAGTTACTAACATTACTGGTCAACTACTTTTGTTGTGCTATGAAATATTGTTGTATAAATAATTTTGTTGAGATTAATCAAATTCTCCTTCTGCTATTTCATGAGCTATGCATGCACCATAAGAATATGTCTGTCATTGTATTACATTACACAAATGTAGAAGAGGATCTTCCGCCAACCTCAAGAATCATCCCATTTTGTTTTAGTCTGCACCCTTGAAAACACTTAGAACACCAAACATCTAGCAACCACACAACATGCAGCTTCTTTGTTAGTTCTTATAATTACATGTGAAGAACAGAACTTTCATGTTTTTCAATTTGTAGATAATGGATACAGTTGGTGTAACGATCTAATTGAATTACCTTAGTGCTCGTAAAGAAAAGCTACTGTGAAATACAACTTGTTATGGACAGTAACAGTATGCTTTGCCGGAAATATGTTAACAGAGCTGATATCTGGTCGTTTGGGATAACTGCTTTGGAGCTGGCTCATGGTCATGCCCCATTTTCGAAGTATCCTCCAATGAAGGTTTTCAGTCTTATCTTTACTTGTGACTTTTTGTTTATTTTATATTTTAGTAAAATTTGTATCACTGACATTATCATTGTAGTCTTCAACCTAATATGCTTTCCAAATGAAACTTTTCAAGAGGAACTTGTTAAGTTCCATTTTACTCATTCAACTTGGTTTCAATTCCATAAAAGACTGACTGTGTGTGGTGTACATTTTATGATATTGAAATCAGTGCGAGTGTTACTGAATATAAAAGGATTATAACTACATTCGCATGCATCTGGCTCGACAGTGGCCAGATGAACTATTGCAAGTCATTTTTATGATTTTTATTTTATTTTTATTTTGTTTTTCGCTTTAAAGGTGAATTTTTGAACTTGCATGTATGATTTGGCAACTCACTGCTTAATTGTTGCTTCTCTCTTAACCTCTTTTTAGTTTGTATGATATAATGTATCTTCCAGAGGTCTGCTATAGACGAGCCTTTCTCTTGTTGGTTCTATCACAAGTTATCTTTGCATTTCTCTCTGTCAAGTAGCCTGGGCTTGTGAAATTAGCAATTAGTGATTCACTTAACCATTGATCATCTTCTTGATTAGCAGAATGGCAGGTCACTGTCTTTTGTTTTTTCCTTTTATGCCTTTGACTCCTTCATTGGGTGGGTGGATGTGGAGTGGGTTGGGAGCAGTGGGGGAACTGGGGTCTGTCTGACTAGTCTCTTTGTTTTTAAAATTTTGGTTATAGCTCCATAAATAAGTGTTCAAATAGCGTGATTTTTATTTTTTTAAATTTAAATTATGTAATTGCAACTGCATCCTGCTAACTTTGTTATCAGTTCAATTTATTTTTCAAAATTTCTCATTCTCACCAAATGAAAGCTTAAATTGTATTGCTAGGTTCTTCTAATGACCATCCAAAATGCGCCACCAGGACTTGACTATGATCGTGATAAGAAGTTTTCAAAGGTATAATTGCATTTTTGGAATATGTAAATATTTTTCCATTCAGAATTTATTAGATATTAGTGAATACTGTTACCTAACAAACTCTTTGTCCAGGCTTTCAAGGAAATGGTGGCCATGTGTTTGGTGAAAGATCAAACAAAAAGACCAACCGCGGAGAAATTGTTAAAACATTCGTTCTTCAAGCATGCAAAGTCCCCTGAACTGTCTTTGAAGAGCATTTTACACGATCTGCCTCCACTTTGGGACCGTGTGAAGGCTCTGCAGGTTTGGTTCCATGCTGCAATGTAAATTTTTCCTTGTGAAAGGTGCTTCTGATTTAGAAAGCCTTTTAAATCAAATTCCTTCATTTCAGCTCAAGGATGCTGCACAATTAGCTTTGAAGAAGATGCCTTCAGCTGAGCAAGAAGCCCTGTCCCAGGTATCCTGCAAATATAATCTAAAAAATTTTGGCAGAAATATGAGAATCTTCTTTCTCTTTGTCAGCTGGAAACCTTTTCTTTCCCTCAGTATAATTTTTTTGCATATTTAATAGAATTAGCAAGATGAGAGCAGCAGAAATGAGATTGACCTTATGTTTAGATTAGGTTATAAAGAAAATAAAATCAAATGCTTTAATTAGAGAGTAAATAAGGTCGTAGTGATGATGTGTTGGTTTGGTTTTTGGCATTAGTTACCACAGGTGAACCTTTTTAGATTTTGATGTAGGAATTCAAAAGGCAGTATTTTGGGAGGCAAACATTCATGCTGCCCTAATGAACAAGGTCTTTGGTATTTTGTGAATGAAGTGTGAGGGCAATGTGACCTTCAATTTTCCTGAGATCAAGCAAATGTGCTACTGTTGCTTTGTTCGTATGTCTGCATGTTGGTTTTCATGTTTTTGTTATTTATAATTTAGCTACTCTACGATGCCTGAAACTCTGTAGTGTACTTCAAAGAAATGTTTCATTGGATATTTTAGTTTTTATCAACTTACAAGATATCGTATTACATGATAAGACCTTGTAAAAAAAATTTTCTATATTTTCCAGAGTGAATATAAGCGAGGAGTTAGTGCATGGAACTTTGATATTGAAGATTTGAAAGCTCAAGCATCTCTGGTAAGCATAGATTTTATTCGAAGCCTTTTTGTGCCATGAATCCTGTAGCTCATTATAAACATAAATGCATTTTATTGTTAGAGGTACGCATTCAGTGATAGTGAACTTTCCTAAAAGGAGTTTTGGCCTTTATATAGGTTCAGGATGATGATGATGTGAAGGAAGAAGATGAAAGTATGAGAATGCTCGCAGATGAAAAGGTTTGGTTACTAAAGTTCAAGAGGGAAATTTGTGGTTCCTATACTTGTTCATTAACTTTTTTCTAACAATGTGCAGGAGCCAGCTGCTTCAATTTCTGGAATGGGAAATTCAATGAGTTCAAATTATCTTAATTCTAGGCATGTGTTTTTGCTTTTTGATTTGTCAACGTAATGTCTGATTTTTTTATGTACGCTGTCTGAGTAAATGAAGGAAACTTCAAATGAATTTCTGTCCTCGAACACGTGGTTCCTTTCCTATGAGACCATATAATAAATGTACTCTTATGAAGTTTGTGTCATCCTCCGCTTTAGATATTATTACCATTCTTAATAAACTATCCATCTCATAATCATAATGAAATCATCTTCTTATTGTTGGCTCACTATTTCTGGATCCCACCAAAAGTTCTGCTTTATATATTATCTTTTTACTGCTAGGATGCTTAATGCATGGCTACATGTATTCAGTGGTATGAAAGCTGACTAAAACTCAATAGTCGAAAAGCCATCCTCTTTGTTTCATAAAATTTAATGATAGAAGAACCTTGTGCAATGCTGAAGCTTCAGAGTTTAAAAATGGGTTCTCTTAATTTCTTGACTTTTTCTTGTTACAGAACTACAAATAATGCTGAATGTGTAGAGGTCAAATGCTCTACATCAAATTGTGAAATTGAGGAAATAGATGTTACTGATTATGCCTACCAAAAGTCATTTGACAGGCATGATAAAGAAGTGACTAGTAACATGGCAGTATTGTCAACTTCAAAAAGAGATACAGGATCAGATCCTAGCAAACCACAGCTTGTCAAAGGCCGGCTAATTCATAGTGGGCCACTTCTGGCCTCCAATGTTGTTAGCCAGTCTTTAGGTGACCAAGACCGCAGCTCAGTGAGGTACAGTTCACTGCCCTTTTAGTCTGTGATGAGCTTTCAAAACTTTTGTTAACATCCAGGTTTTTAATCCACTATCTGTTAAGTGAATGCTTGGCTTTCTGTGGGATGTGTTTCCTCTGTAATTCTTTCATCCCTATGTATAGCTTCTTTCTATCTTGTCCAAGGATATAATTATTCTATAACGTACTTTTGGTTGCAGTAGAATCTTTGTTTTCTATATTTGTTTAAGGTTCTTCATACAAGGTTAACAAGGGGTGTTGGTGGAGAGGCTTCATGGAAAAAGGCTGTGAGATAAACTGTTCTATGGACAAAGCAGTGTTTCATGTTAACCATGGGAGCTATCTTGATGTTTTGATTCTGATTTTGTTTCACTTGTAAAAATAAATCTTCTTAGTAATAGTTTAAAATTCCACCCAATCCCAAGCCCAGTTGATGTCAGGAAGGGTATTTGGCATTGCCAATTTCAATCTCAGTTGGTGTCAGGAAGGGCATCCAGCTATCAAAATTTTGCTGTTTGTAATCATATGAAATACTAGTTTTACTCCTCTGTGTTTGTGTATTTATCTGACATACCTCCTATATTTCTCTGAAATTATGGAGATACTGGCGAAATTTATTTTGCCGAGTATTTCCAGAGAAATTCCATTGAAACGCGAGAAATTTCAAACCAAGCTCTTAACCAACTCATTGTGACAATTAAAGATGTAGATTCACCGTGACCGCCAAGATAGACCTGTCTTTAGCAGGAGTGCAATTTGTCGTTGCATTACATTTAGACATTTTCACATCATTGAAAAGAAAAAAGTGTGTGATTAAGTTGAGGCATTAAGCATGATTAAACTCCTCAGTGCTGATGAACTTATTTTTATGTTAGATCTGATGCTGACATCCAACCTTCAACTGATAAATACAACAGAGAAGCTCGAAAAGCACCCAATTTTAGTGGTCCCCTAATGCTGCCAAACAGAGCTTCTGCCAATAGTTTGTCAGCTCCAATAAGATCTTCAGGGGGTATGCAGGATTATTTTTAATAGGTGGCTCTTTTTACTTCCTTGGCATTTTCTGGTGACCTCCAAAATATTGGTGGAAGTATATGTTGAAGTCTTTATAAAAACATAAAACCTCATGTAACGGCTTAAATATTTATGAAGTAGTGGTTAAGTAGGACGACTTAGAGGCGCTGGCACTTTGACCTATTAGATGTGGGGTTTTTCTTGGTTGTGCTCATTGTCAAGGTTGTATAGATGTGTCAAGGGAGGAAATTGATAGTTTAGGTACTAAAAGTTTTTGAGAGTTTTCTCATTGATAGTTTTACCGCTAAAATTTTGGAGAGTTTGCTGATAATCAAGGTTTTCATACCACTTTAGGGTATAGAGATTCATTTGAGGAAAAGTCAAAACCTAATGTCATACAAGTAAGAGGCCGCTTTTCAATAACATCAGAGCAGGTAGAACTTGCTAAGGTGTGGAGACTTTTTCCATTTCTCTTCCAACTTCAGTTTCATTTTTCTACTATATTCTTCATTTTCTTGGTGAGTAAAAATTATTGCAGGACAATTCAACAAGTTCAGCTTCGCGTCGATCTTCCCAGGTTAGAAAGTTTGATAAATTCTTCTTTTTCTTCTTATTTGTCCACCGGATACCCAAAAGATGTTGGGGTCATGGACCCTAAATTAGAAATTGACAAAATGACAAAATTTTTCTATGGGCGGATGCTCTTAATGACGCCAACCCTCCATCTTTATCCGGACTTAGGACCGGCAATGCATAAGCATTGGCAGAGTTAAACTTAGTTTCATAAATTATAGACCTCTAAATGTAGACCTTGCAATCTCTTAAGATGCTTCTCATATTTTTAGGGTTCCCCTTTGAGAAAATCTGCCAGTGTTGGAGATTGGTTATTTGATTCTCGCCAAGCAGTTTGTGTAAAAATCTATCTTATTATGAGTTGTTTTTTTTGTATATTCTTTTCTTTTTGGGTGTGGTTTGATTCAATGCATTATTCTTTGATTCCAATTTGATAAAATTGCAAGCAGTTTGGGTGCTTAATCATGCGAAATCTTTCTATAGGATACATACTATGTTTGACTTCATTAAGTCCAAACTTTGTTTATATGCTCCTTAGAGGGAGAGGGCCTTTAAGCACAAAAATCCTTCTCTTTGGCAGCAAGTGTTATTCTGTTGGGCCTCCAATTTGATTATTGAAATTGCTTAGTATCAGCTTAAGCTGATATAAGAATATCAGCTCAAAGTGGAACTGACCTTCCATTCAAATTACATGACTATGTTTTTTTCAAATCAAACAAAGTTACCTCATTATCCAACCCTCCTTCTAACATAGAGATTTATATAACTTTAGCTGAAACATTTAAATAATGCCAAAATAATCAAACTAGTAGCCCAACATATTCTCGTTTATTTATTCTTGAATAATTTTACAATTGATGCTCAAAGAATCCACGATCTGCAATACTATGCATTAGATCTTGTAGCTGTCGAAGTTGGGTGTTGTTTGTTTTACTCCCTCCCCATCCCCCCCACCCTGATGACTTTTAGACTTACATGTCTGTGGTTCTTTAATTGGGAATGAGTTGTTTATCACACAGGGGGAGGGGCGAAATTGTTTGTGTGATCTTGTGAAATTATTGCAATATTTGGTTCTTTTGTATCTCTTGTTTAGATTGAACCTATTAAATTGAAAATTGGCTGTTTCTCTCAGTCTATCGCCCAGTCTCCAAAAGAAACCATCAATGCTTCTGTACCGGCTTCGGTTCTCATGCCTCACCTTCAAAATCTTTTTCAGCAAACTGCATTTCAACAGGTAAAGCATTGTAATTTGAGTTAAGAACATGTTGTGATAAAGTAAGTCTTTTTGTCTAAGGAAAGTTGGGAATTTTTGGACATTCATTTCCCTGTATGCTTGTTTGTAATTTCAGGAGTTGATAGTGAGTCTACTAAATAGCGTGCAACAAGTTGAAGCAGGAGATGGTGAGGGTAAATGCTTAAAATGTATTACTCTCTTTTTAACCTTGGACTTCATTTGAATTTTCTTTAATGAAATGTCTTGTGTTTTTTGAATCAGCTGTTCAAAGTGGCAAGCTGCAATCTGATAATGATACTGCAGTAAGTCTTCTTTCAACGTTAGAATAATGCAGTTGTATGGCAGATTGATTATGGTCGAAGTCCATATGTGTGTTCATGCCATAAACTGAAGTTGGGTGTTGTATTTCTGTCTCAATTCTGGGTCGTATATGGGGATATTGATACTTGGATCTCATCTAAGTGAAGAGATTTGTAAAAGTCTCTTGTGCATCTGTGTAGACTGATTCTGATGTTAGAGACTATCACGATACCATATAAGCAAATATTTGTGGGCATAAAGATTTTTTGGTCAAGTAAATTGATTCTTCTCTACTTTGATGAGCTTTTAGGTTGAATCAGTATCCTCAGAAAGGGAGAGGTTGCTACTTGTGAAGATTCAAGAACTTCAAGCTAGGTATAATCCTCCTCATTTGGATTCCCTACTTCAACAAAGCTGTGCATTGCAGTATATGACCATCCACGTAATTTTCTTTTATTCATAGGATGACTAATCTTACTGACGAGCTAACAGCTGCCAAGTTGA
>JAURVB010001696.1:0-110961 GCA_033002965.1 Piper betle | reverse complement strand
GCAGTCGACGTAAAATTATTTATATATATGCATATTGATATAACATTTTGTATCATCATCAATCAACTAAGCTTAATTATTAAGCCATGGGATTATATTTAGACTGCTGCATGCACTGGTCATATATTGCTCATATATATACATATTATTATTGAGCCAGTAAAGTAAGCAAAGTTTAAGTTGGTAGGGAAATTAATAAGAGAAAGAAGAAGATTGAAGGGGCAAAAGATGCAGCTAAGGAAGCGTTGGTTGACGTGAAAGCTTCTTTAATCCCTTCCATCTGTCCCCCATTAATTCCTCACTTTGCTGGTCTTCTTCCTCCCTTAATATCTCCCACCAACCTATCCCCTCCCCTTAGCACCTCCCTTCCCTCCGCATTTGCAATTCATCATCGTCATTGAAATAGATATATAGTCCCACACAACAAAGAAGAAGGAAGATGAATTAGATATTTAGTCAGTGGACAGATCAAGATATAAGGTACACCTCTTATCTTATATAATTACAATGGCCACTTCACTGCCGGATTTTTCCAGCTCGGTATTTGCATGTGACTTAGTCCTGTATTTGTATTTCTCTTCTTATACCCCTCTTTCCCTATCTTATCCGCAGTTGACTTTGATACTTTCCCTTTGCTCCTTCCTTTCTGGGCTTGTGTTGTTTTCCATTTTTCATATCACTGAGATCTTCATTCCTAGATCAGTCACTTTCATCTTCTCTTTATTATTCCTACATCTAGCCCATCTCCCCACAAGATGTCCCAAGAGGAAATCACTCCCATCAACCCTTCTATACAAGGAATTCTCAACAGCGCAATGAGGAATCGTCTAACACATCAGACCTCTGTAGATCCAGCTAACCCACAAGGTCAAACGCCAGGAAATTCGATTATAGCTGGACCATCTGCTCCTTCTACATCATCGACCTCTGCTCAAGCTCTTCCTCAAGCTGGTGGCAGGAGCCGGATTTCGTCCTCAATCTCCATCGGGCAAGACCAAGCCTTCGATGAGGTATGCAAATTTCTTACTGAAGATGAAGTTGGAATTGTTGGGATTTATGGCATGGGCGGGGTTGGGAAGACAACCCTTACAAAAAAAGTTTGGTACGAGTTTTTGGGGCCCTCTAACTTTAAAGTCCTCTCTATTGTTGTCTCAAAAATACTAAACGTCGATCGCATTCAAGAAGATATAATGGAGGAGATGGATTTACCCTTTAAGAAGGATGCACACCCTCACAAACGTGCAAGGGATATAAACAAGGCAATTGCTAGCAGCCTGAGGAAACTAGCCTTACTTTTTGATGATATATGGGAAGCTTTAGATTTATATGAAATTGGAGTTTTGGGTGAGATGAGTTTTGATACATCCATCTTCAAAATAATGTTTACTACTAGATTAGAAGATGTATGCTCACAGATGCAGCCTGATAGAGATATCAAAATTCAACCTCTAGGGTGGGATGATTCTTGGGCATTATTTGCCAAACATGTTGGGACTAAGACCCTTCATTCCTCCCATAATCAAATCCTTGACCTTGCTAAAAGTGTTGCTAAAGAATGTAAAGGGCTGCCGCTCGCACTCATTGTTATTGGTAGGGCCATGACAAGTAAATACAGTCGTGAAGCTTGGGAAGACGCATTGTATAATCTTCGAAAATCTCCGGCGAAGGTTCAAGGGTCTGAAGAAAGACTATTTTCTATCTTAAAATTGAGTTACGACAACATACAAAATGATGTTGAGAAGGAGTGTTTCTTGTTTTGTTGTTTGTATCCAGAAGATTCAAGAATTGATCGACAAGAGCTTGTAGAGTTTTGGATAGGAGATGGGATTTTGGATTTGGATGGCAGTTATCATGATACGAGTAATAGAGGGTATGCAATTATAGATAGACTATCGGCGGCGTGCTTGCTTGAATCAACAAGTGGTGGCTTCCTGGCAATGCATGACATCATACGGGATATGGGGCTATGGATTGCCTCTGAAACGAAATTCTTTGTTCATGGTGAACATCTGAAATTGAAAAAAGACGAGATAAAGAATAGGTGGGAGGAGGCTAATGGCATGTACGTGCTCAAAGGGGATGATTTACCGGAGCAACCTCATTGCCGAAATTTGTCTACCTTAATTTTTGACATAAAGAGACCAATGATACCTAGATTGCAAAATAGTTTCTTGCAATTCATGGACAAATTAAGGATCTTAAAAATGCATAATCGTACATTTCTTGATACGACATTTGAGATTGTTGGGCAATTTGTTGAATTGAGGTGGCTTAGCATATGGAGTACTAATCTAGAAAAGTTTCCAAGCGCGTTAGGAAACTTGAGAAAACTGAATGTGTTATGTTTAACATTTAAAGAGCAAGTAGATTCACTCCCGCCAGCCATAGAACAACTTAGGGGGCTTAGAAAGCTCAGGATAACTGGCCCCACATCCATAACAATGTTACCTTTGGAGCTTAGAAAGTTGAGTGAGCTAGAAGAACTGGTTCTTCGAAGTGACTACAAGGATTGTTTCATCAATCTAATTCCGAATGGGATATTTGAGCATATGAGCGAGCTTAGAAGACTAGAATTGAGTGTGACGAGTGTGGGCATATTACCAGGTGATCTCTGGAATTTGTCCAAGTTGGAATATCTACGCATCAATGGGATGGACGAATTTGACAAGGACGAATATCCACCTTTGCTGAATTTGGACTGTGTTGACTTAACTTTAGCCACAAATGGCCTAAAGCAGTTGTCCAAGTCCCTTAGAATTCTTGAAATGAGTAGTTGGCCAATTTTTAAGTGGGCTGACATAGGATCAATACTTGAGACCATGAACGAGATGTCTAAGTTGTCAATTGAAGAATTTCCGGTTGATGAAATAATCATAACAAGTAAAAGGCTGGAGAATCTCGATATTTTACGATGCCCTCGATTAGTGAAGTTGCAAGTAGGCAGGGATGCCCTCAAATGCCTGTGCTCTTTGACTATCACCTACTGTGCTTCCCTCAAACATATTATTGGCCTTGAACATCTTGAACATCTAAAATTTCTTAGAATAGACATATGTCCTAAATTGGAAGGAGAGCTCATGAATCCAAATGAGGGAATTAGGTCATTACCCCATCTAGAATCACTCTCTCTTTATTCTCTTCCACAAGTGACGACCATATGTAGTGACCATGTCTCCTTTCCTTCACTCTTGCATTTGCACATACGACAATGCCAGAAGCTAGAAAAATTTCCCAGATGCTTAATGAATGAGAAAAGGCCACTGGAAGGTTATATTTTGGGAAGAAAGGAGTGGTGGGAAGGGCTACAGTGGCAAGATGAAGACTTCAAGTCCTACCTCTCCTCCCTTTTTGAAGATTTAAACAAGTGAATTATGATCACCGTGGAAAAGTTCCTTTTTCGAATTTGGAGGTAATCACGTATCGATATGTCTTGGCTGATTTGACATCTAGAGGCTCAATTTAACACTGTTCATCATTAACAATTGCAGGAACAGAGGTGCATGGATGGTTCACAAAGATGGCTCTTTTTGGGTTAGCATTTTCATCTCTTAATGAACTTCACCACTTTGGAGGTGGACACTCTTCTGTCATCGCCACTTCATTTTCAAGCAAACCAAACTGTTTTTCATTTGCTGCATTGGTATAATTTTAGCCATGCATTCAATTTCGGATTGAATCCCATCTTTAGCACTACACTTTCAGTTCATAGTAATTTTCCTTATAGTAAGTGCTCTGGTTGCAAGGCTTATGGCAATTTCCGACGAAGTTGATGAGCTGGTGAGAGGTTAAAACAATTGCTTTTGGAGTTTCTAGCATTGATGCAACCAAACTGCTAGCAGTTGTTCGTGTGTGTTTGTGTGTTTTTCATTTGCTACATTTGTATAATTTTAGCCATGCTTTTAATTTCGGATTGAATCTCATGTTTAGCACTTCATTTTGCATTCATAATTATTGTCCTTATAATAAGTGCTCTGGTTGCAAGGCTTATGTTAAATTCCGATGAAGATGATGAGCTGGTAAGAGGTTAAAACAATTGCTTTTGGAGTTTTTGGCATTGATGCAACCAAGAAGTCGCATCTAGTTTCAGGAATTTTAATTTTGCCCCTAATGTTAGTCCAGCTGGTTGCAGGATGGTTATGTTAGTTGACAGGTTTGCAACAATCCTTGTTAAAGACCAAAAAATAAAACAAAGATAGAAGTTCAGATTGATGATGGAATAATTAAATCAGCATACTGGATATATCTTTTGGCGAACATATGTAGTTCTGTAAACAATTTGAATTCAAAGTATTTTGACACACATTTTAGGCGCTCTTTTTGAGATTCTGAAAGAAAAACACAAAAAATATTGCGATATGGTCTTGAAACTATAACTATTTTGTCTTTGTCTAATGTAAGATAAATAATAAAGAGAAAGACCAGATACTGTTTATGTTGGATTTCACTGCAGCTAATTTTGTTCAGCTACATTGTTACTTCTTAATTTACTTGATAATTGAAGAAGTTACTGCAGGGACGACCATATAAAGCTTCAATTGTTGACGGAGTTTGTTGTGTAATATATTTATTTTTTAGTGCAGAATTTAATTTAGTACTCAGAAGTGAGGATTTTTTTTGTAATTTTATGAGTTTTATTTTTTATAAAAAGGTTAAAATGGAGCAAGAAAATTGTACTGGTCAAATTTGTTGGTCTAGTTGTTGATCAACCAATTACGAATTTGGACTCGGATGCTACATATCATCAACTGATTAGATTTTGGAGGGAAATAGATGTATAAGTCTTAAAATTAGTTAAATTACTGCCAAATGATTTAATAGCTTTAACATTACTTTATTTTAATTTTTATTTTCTTTTTACAATGAGAGAAACAGAGGATAAAAAGATATATAATAATTATTCATGTTCAAGTTTTAATAGTTCAAAGGACATTGATGTGGTTAGTTAATCATGATTCTTAGTGATTATACGTGCTAAAATTTAGACGCGGTCTTCTTCACGCCTATTCCAAATTTGGTAAACGGTTAGAAGTGCCTAACAAAATTGATATGATTTTAATTTTATATGAAGAAATGTTGAAAGATAAACAATCAGTTGGAATGTCAGAACAAATGAATAATTAGAAAAGCTTGAATAAAATTACTTATTTATTCTTAAAATAACAAAATTGTCATAAGGATATTTAATGAGTAAGTGATTTATTTAAAGTTGATAAGACATTGTAACCATATTAAAGTTTCCGATAGATTACCACTCATATAAAAAATATTAATCTTATAATAGAATCAATGTATTTCCAAATAATACGTTTATTTATCAAAAAATTGTGGGCATAAGTTAAAACATAGATTATTTATCCAGAGAACAAGAAGTTGCAGCGGTTATAGTTTCTTTGAAGGTACTTCATTTTTGTTTTTCTTTTCTTTTCTTGCTGTTTGTGCGTTTAAGAAGACAAAATTGAGCAGCTCATTCACGTCTTGGTTGGCAGGAGCATGCTGAATTCTATGCTCAAATGTTTGTTCCGTGGAGGGGTGAGATCTGCAACTGATTGAACCAGACTCCAACATGGCCTGATTTTACAAGTTTTCTAGAGTTCTTCACAAATATTCAATCTTTTAACACAGATCATGAAAGTGGCCTTGAGCTTTTTAATCATGGATACAAGTATAAATATTGGGAATTCGGAGCTTGTTGTAATTGAGAGAAGAGTCCATTAGAGCTTATAGCTCTTAAATTACTCTATAAATGTTAGTTATTTCAGCATTGTAAATATTTAGCATATGAATCATTTCCCATGGCAAAACAATGATGAAGAGGGGTTCTTCCATGGAAATCGCTCCGATTAATATCTGAACCAAATTGTAAAAGAAGCTTAGCAAGATCCTCCCCATGGCATGCAAGATGCAATAGGGAACAACATTGAAGACAAGAAGCAGCATTGCCTGATTCTATCAAATGACAAGCCTGTGGATCGTAAGGTTTATTGGTACTTATTTTTATTCAAATTCCTCCCGGGACTAATTTCATGATATTTATATTAATATATTATATGAAAGAAAATCATTTTCTATGGTTCCTTTTCCTAAAAATAGTTACTAATAAATTAATACATCTCAATGACAACAAAGATTCCGCTGCACCACTGAGCATTTAATGCACAACAAAATTCCAAGATTTAATGATGCCCATTCAGGTTCAAGAGCATCACATTCAGCACATTTGTAGTTCCCAAGAATTCTCTGAAGAATTGTACACACATTATCATGGTCCTTGTAAATAAATATTCAGGTTCACTTTCAACTAAGTTGATCGTATCAACGTCCAGTCTTTGAAAGGGAACCTATTTAACATACATTGAATCCTTAATAATCAGTTTTTTCATCCCTTAGTGACACACATATGTAAAACAATCACAAGATCCATAGAATATGATTTAAGTAATACAGCAAATAAGTGTCTGTCATTACACAAAATAGCAGGAACTTAGAATAAAATTCAGTGCTTCCATGAACATTACCTGTTCTTGGAAAGGAGAATTCAGAAGTGAAGCAGTGACTCCTCTAATTTTATCAACCCAATCTTAATGATCAGCTCCATTTTCTGCCTGTTAAAAGCAGCAGGATCATTATATTGCCCCACTTTTCCAGTAGAAACAAAACACGAAAGTTCTGTAGAGACCTGCAAAGTATAGGTCTTTAAGGGAGAGATAATTCTGAAGCAGAAACGAAGATCATATTGCTCTGCATCCACCTGATTAAGCATGCTTTCTTTAATAGCTTTTAGATAATGTATTTTTTGTGGATTTGTGGCATACCTAGATTCCTTCTGGTTTTGTCAGGGGAATATCATCGAGAGTAAAAAGGTTTGATGCTTTCATGTATCTGCAGACTATACAAATAGATAGAATTTTCAGCAGTTATGATTTCCTATTTTCCTTACAAGGTTTTTAGGAATATGCACCAAATATGGCGGCGATGTCTTCTATATTAATTAACAATGCTGCTTATATGTAGAGATTGTTCAGAAAATACTTTCCTGTCCTCTTTTCAGGGTGATTGTCCGAGACCATCACAAAACTGCACTAGAGATGCTATACGGGGATAGTTTATTTGACCAAAATGTGTCAAAAGTATTAGATATGGACAGGAGTGGTGCTACAATATCGTTTGATTATTTTAGAAGCCTTGTGAACCCAGAGTACTCCAGGATGTACATTTCTGAAAAGGACAATGCTAATATTGGAGCTGATCTAGTGCCAGAAACTGAGCTTGAAAGGGTTAGATGTCTTTTCAAATACATTGAAGATGGTGATCTGTGGAGATGGAAACTTCCAGATTGCAAAGCTTTTAGCAGTGGGCTTAAAGATTTAAACATAGAGTTTAATGTTAGGACGAATACACATTTATTTGATCAGGTAGAGAATTACGTCTTTGGAATATCCGATTAAGCTTAGGATGCATGCAGCTAAAACATTCGTCTACTTTTGTTTTCTTTTTCTTTTCAAAATTCTTTTAGTGGAAAAGAGGTCTCTTTTTTGCTTTTCATTGAAATAGTTCGTCGTTGCTGCAGTTGGGTTATTTTGTCTGGTTGAAGAACTCCTTTTTTTAAAGTAGTTGCAAGGTAATGCGATGGAATTAGCTTCATTTGTTATTTGGACGTTCCATCTGAGCATCCCTGAGAAGCAACCTTGGTCCTTGAAACAGTTTCATAGTCCACTTCTTCTGTCTAGTCCTCTGTGACTTATAGCTTGTATTTCTGCTTGCAGGAAGATGTTTGGGGGCGAGAACAATAATCCCATGTTTCCTGTGTTCCCTGATGTCAACGACTTACAGTATAACTCTAATGCATCAACACTGCTGCAACTCCTTGGAAACTGTATGGCCTTCTTTAGGAGAAAACGAACCTTATCTATTTTGGACTCTAGTTTATCTTTTTCTTGTCATGCTCTCTTTTTTGTGAAGCTTATAGCATTCTGTTCCTTGTTTTTTTTATTCTTTTTTTTTTTATAGTTGCCGTGGTATATGCATAATGTATTTATGGGGATCAGTTCTGATTGAGGCGTACTTTAAATTAGTTACAGTTGGTTGCAGTTGGGAGCCTGTGACTTTTATTAGTAATGAGCACATGACTTCTTCAAACAAACTGAGCAAACAGAACAGAGAAGCTGATTAACAGAAGCTTAAGATATCTTGAAACAATTTTTTCGGGATGATGTTGGTAAATCTTCATGTATTCCGAATGCTAATGTCTTATCAACTTGTTTGAGGCTCTCCTATGACGATGATGAAAGAAACTTCTCCTGTATTCCGCCATCTTGTCTCTTGTCCACAATCTGAAGTCACGGATTGATAGCCAGAAGGATGAGCTGAATCGTTATATCAGAATTCAAGATTTATAATTTATAATTAAGAACTACTCAAAAAATAATGAATCTGGACAAAAAGGTATTGCTGATGAATGAGGTTGGAGGACACAAATTCATACCTTGCTCAGCGTACAGAAGACTGGTCAGGTAAAGCTCGTAGGGAGAAAACACATGGATCTCTGACCACTTAAATTGCTCTTCTGCCGCAAGTGATTAAAACTTGTAAAATATGAACCAACAAAAGAGTCGCGTAACAGAATGAATGGAATTTTAGAAAGAAGTATAGAAAAGAAAATGTAACTTTGTCGGGGTGGTGTGCTTTGAAGCTGGAAGCTAAGTACGGGAAACTCATTGACTTCTAGGTGAAACTCAAATTAGGAACAACAACCACAGGAGGATGGAAAAAGGATAAAATACTTCCCCAAAAAATATTACAGGTGAAGCTGAATGGAGAAATAATAAACTACCCTTGAAATGAGGGAAATGAAGAACAGTGCTCACATCAGAGGTAAATTGGATAATGTGGGGATAAAATTTAATAAAAAATATTTGTCGTGCATAAATGGTAACAGATAAAGAGAAGTATGATGTTACTCTTATCGTCTTTTTAATCAGAACGTGAAGAAGGTTTCGTCACCTTTATCATCTGAAGACACTGAACTGCAAAGGAGACATGGTGCAAGCTGCAGATGATCGCCATAACAAGTTATTTGAATGGCAAAACGTTCCTGGAAAGTATGATGCAATAAGCAATTTAGCATTGAAAACATAATATTGTTGAAGCTTCATCTTAGCTAAAGAATAAATATTTCAATTTTCTCTGTGTTCATTATGTTGTTTATCAATATCTACTCAATCACCTTCAAAAGGTTTTGTATGAAAATTTATTTTGAAGTATTTATCCAAATTCAAAACTGTTTTTAAGACAACTGGAACACCCCCCATAGCCATGTCCATACCAGGGAAAAGAAGCTCTCATGATCAAATGCCAAGACTTGCACAGAGATCAATTTGCATTGCAATCCAAATAATTCAGTCCTCCGAATCATTTTTACAAATGGCACATTTTTATTAGAAATGCCCCCTTACAATGTTCAAGTTTTAACCACAAGGGAGTATGGTATACAATAATTGATGTGTTTGTCATCATGTAAATGCCTGTCATCAACTAGGCGAATGCCATAATTTTGAAAATGCATAACTTAATAGAAATAAAATTTTATATGAAGAATTTTTCGCGGCATACCTTTTGGAAGGATTTGGTGATACAACTCAAATTCTTGAAGAAGGGATTGCGCTTTTGACTGCCAAAAATCTTTGCATGAACATTGTCCGCCAGAAAAATGATGAAACTGATTTTCATCCCTAAGTGTCATGCGCCTAGCAGTCACTTGAGAAGCAAACTTCATGAACATATGGCAGTCTTCACAGACACGAATGTTTTTTATTATTATTATCGGAGTCCCTTTGGGCCTCTTCATCAATCCAAATACAAGAGCAAGTTTTTTACTATGAAAACTCACAGACTCAATTATCTCCTTATTGTCCACATCATGCAAAACAGAATTTTTATCAGTTACAAAGCCAACCTCTTGAAGCTTCGAAATTAAAATAGCCAAGTCATCATAGATTTGTTCCACATTGGGATGAGTTCTATCATCTGATACAAACTTGTGAAACTTGTTTTCAATTTCAATCCAACTATAGGCTGCGAATTTTCGGATCTTCCTCTCCTTCAAACCGACCTCAGAGAAGCTACATTCTGCCATCTACCAGAGGTGGCATACATGTTTGATAACATGATTTAAGGCCGGCATCTAGCGAATCTAATTCAAAAAGCTTGTTTGCTGCCATTTCTCCATGTTCAAGATCACCCTTTATTCTACAAATAGACAAAAGCGTAGACCAAATTAAAAAATTGGGTTCTATCTCCATGCTTTTGATCATATCCACTGCTTCCTCCGTGTGGCCTGAGCGACCAAGGAGATTTATCATGCAAGCATAATGATCCAAAGAGGCCTCCATCCGAAACTTTTCACGTATTGAGCAGAAGTATTTCCTACCTTCCCCTACCAGGCAAGAATGACTACAAGCTGAGAGCACTCCAACAAAGGTATTATTATCCGGCTGCACATCATTCTTCAACATTCACCTCGTAGAGAGCTGAAGCATCATTCTCCAAACCATTTTGTGAGTAACCTATTATCATTGAATAATAGGAGACAACATTTCTGATCTCAATTGGTTAAAAATAACGGCTGCATCAGTGACCTGTCGACATTTAGAGTACATATCTATTAATGCAGTAGACACAAGTAAATCTCGCTCAATGCCACTTTGAACTGTCAGATCATGGATCACTTTGCCCTGATCTAAAGACGCTAAACCAGACCATGCACTAGCAACGCTCGACAACACAAACTTGTCCGGTTTGACACCCGTAGATAACATTTCAACAAACATCCTCAAGCTTCCTCGTCCATCCCATTCTGCGCATGCCCCGCGATAAACGAAGCCCAGAGAACCTCATCCTTTTGCTTGACTTCATCAAATACCCTCATCGCCACTGCTAACAATCCCAGCTTGAGGTATGCACTCAACACACTAGAGCAAGTGAGTCTATCAGGCTCAAAACCCGAAGCCCTCAATGCCGAAAACAAACTCAAACAACTCTCATAATCACCGTTCCATACATGCCCTAACAATCATCGAATTCCATGAAACATGTTTTGCATGGCATTATGAATAGTTTCCGTTCTCCATGAAAAAACCCACATTTCCCATACATGTCAATCAGAGCATTCCAGATGAACAAACTGGAGCTCAACCTACGAACCTCAATCCCACGGTGCAAATCCATTAGCTGTGCACAAGCATTGAGAATCGCTACAGCAGTGCACTCCGTGGTCCAATGCCCGACCATCCCCATCTCAACCAAACACCGCAGCCCCTCCGCGGCGCAACCATGCTTCACAAGCGAAGAGATAAGAGTGTCGTACGAGACCGAGCCAGGGCAGGGGACACAAGCGAAGAGCGACCGCGCCTCGTCCAAAGACCCTGCCTTTGCGAGGGCGGACAGCATTGAGTTGTAGGAGATGGCGTCCCGGCGGGGCATTTCGTCGAACAGGCGGCCCGGCACCGGCCGAAGACGTGAAGGAGGCGGTTGTGGAGGAACGTAGATGCCGACCCGACGGACTGGAGGTGCATGATGGACTCCAGCTTTCGCGCCTGCTCAGCATCGCCGAGGCGGAGGCATTTCGATGGAAGGCCGGCGCAGGCAGTCTGTGCTGCGCCGGCGCCGGCGAGAAGCTGATCCACTGCCCGGCGGAGCTGCTGCCGAGCATTCACACCGACTCGTAAAGCGCCTACACCTCAACAAATTCTGGGAATCTGGAAATTTATGGAGTTCAATTGCCGCCGCCGCCGGCCGCTCGACCGCCGGCATGGGCACTATGCATGGCGCGGCAACTGGCGAAAGAAGCTCCCTTTGCCAGGGCGTGTATCGATGCCGAGGGAGGCGATTCGGCAGCAACTCTCCGCCTTTCCGCCTTGGTCGGAGGCGGCCGGATCCAGATCCGGTCAGGACGGCAGTCGCCGCCGCCGACGGCAGTTGCAAATGAAAAAATAAAAAATAAAAAGGGGGAAATATTCTTACATATATTTTGATTGTAAGAAATAAAATACATATATAATATTTTTTTATGTATACCTCTCAAAATTTTTATTTATTTTTTTCTAAAAAAAGAGTTTTTTACTATTTTTTATTATTTAATGGCGGAAGAATTAAACAAAATTACGAAAATAAAAAGGGGAGAAAATTATAATCTATCTAAAATATCCTCACTTTTAAAAAATATAATTAAAATTCTTTGGAAGCTGGATTGACCGGCTAATCCTATTGAGATTCGAATCTAGTTGCCCAACCTAGGCAACCATATCAGTTATCATGGCTACTCATGGCTTGCAAACTTAATCACCCATGACAACCTAAGGGCTTGTCCATGGTGAACGCCTATCAGCCATAGTGGGAGCTCCTTGCAAGTAATAAAAAATATTAGATTTTCCTGTCCCATAGCCCGAGGCACCCAGATCACCACTCCCGGGGCAGCTGGATACTGCTAAAGGGCAGTGGTGCCCGCCCTTTAATTTTATTTTTTATTTGTTAGTTTGAGGGTAGTTTTATTATTTTAATTATTTTTTCCTTTTTGGTAATTTGTTTAATTATCCCACCCACTGGGTAAAATTTAAAAATATTTTCCCTTTCGTAGTAAAAAACTAGAAAATATAAGTTTTTAAAATTTTTATATAGAATTTTTCTGACTATAAATAAAATTTTATTTAACTAAATTTCCCAACATTTAAACGCAACGAAATTTTTAACCTCTAGATTTCATTTTTTTTAGAATATGACGACAACCAAACGTACCCTAAATGACCTTAAGGTTAAATTTGGTTTTGAGACAAAATTGGTTTTGGGACGGGAATTAAAATCTTGAATTATAATATATATATATATATATATATATTAATTTTTGCACTAGATGATACGACGACTTTGTGGCATAGATGGAAAAATCGGAATCGGTTTTCGAGGGAGTCACTGAATCGTATCAAATTGGTCTAAATCGGTCAGGAATCGATTCAGTTGAATCAGTCCGAATCAGTCAAATTAGTCATATACAAAAATTTAACAACTCATAACATAAATACATGAAATACATAATTACATAATTTCTTAACACAAATACACAAGTTTATAGTTTAATACAAGTACAAAAGATCATCACTATTTATCATTACAAGATTACAATTTCATAAGTGTAATATTTAATATATCATCATTTGTGCTCTATCAAATGATAACAACAAGTCATTAATACAAGTCCACAAAATCAAGGTTTAGCACAATTTTACATGGTGATTACTAAATCATCTAATTCATTATCTAAAGCATCTTTGGAGTCTGAATCACTATCACCAATGGGAAGAATAGAGATCTCACCCACATTAACATGAGACCCCTGCGTAAAAGGAGGTATAGAACTCCCACTCATATGAAGTCTCCTCAGGTACAGGAGGCAAAAACAAATTATGTTGTGAGTCAATAGATATACCAATATCAACATTAAGTCCACTAGGAAGAGGAGGCAAAGAAAAACCATCAGACGTAGTAGAACACAATCCAATTGCAGTTTTCAATGTGCTTGCCACTTTGATTTGCTACAAAGGCCTCTTCGTCTTCACCATCACTGTTGTCAACATTGGTACCAAAGAAATCATCCTACATAGAAAAAAAATCATACCCTATTTATTTCAATTCTGAAAAAAATTCATACACAAAATCATAAATGTGATGTAAGCTTTATTTAAACATACCGATGGTGATTGGTTGTCCCATTCTCCAACCCACTCATCTAATGAGTCTTCTAAACTCAAATGTTCACTAACTGCATCATATTTATGCCTCCATCTCAACTCTTTTTCTTTTACCCGCATGTTGTAATGAATATATACAAGATCATTTACTCTCTTCCTTGCAAGTTGATTTCTTTTTGGTATGTACTTGGTCAAAAGTGCTCCAATTACATTCACAACCCGATGATGATGAAGTTTGACTAAGTATTCTAATAGCTATCTTTTGTAGTTCAGGGCAACTTATACCATGTTGCTCCCACCATGATGCTACATTTGACAAATTGATTTACTTATAAGCTTGCTATAAAAATGAAATGTGGAGAAAGGTGAATTTTACCTAGATGAAGGACTTTTCTATTGGTAATTGCAAGAGAATGTCCAAAATCTCCTTTTGCAGATACAAAATCAGACCACTAAAAAATATTAAAACAAAATTAGTAATCATATTTAGTTATACATAAATATTTATATATAAAAATTAAAAATAATAGTATCTTGACCTGCAAAGATGCCATGGATCGAGCTACCTCATCGAGTTCCAAACGACAAATGACATCATTGAATGCACGATATACCTCACTTGGCTACAAAATTATTCCAAGTCAAACACAAGCAATATAAAATTGTTAAAAAAATCATAAAGGTACGTAAGTCAAATGAGAGCATACAATGGTAGATTCAGGGTGATAACGAGTTTGAGGATTAAGCATATATGTAGCAGCATGAAGAGGATGACAAGATTGATTTGCCCATCTCTTAGTAATGATATCAACAAATAACTTGTATCGTTCTACTTTCATGTCATGTACCACTTTATATTTCTTCTATAGACTTTTGCATTTCATCATAAACAAATGGCATTGAAGGTCTTTCACCACTATCTACCAATCTCAAAAATCAAATAAGTGGCTCAGTTGTTTTATGCACAAATTCCATTTTCTTCCAAAAATTTGCACTTAAGACAATATTTTCAGTTGTTATTCCATCCTCTTCTTTTGCAAACTTCGATGATGAATATATTTCAGAGACAAACATCTTTTTCAATGCCTACTTATGTTCTAGGAAACTAGCAAGTGTCAAAAAGTGAGTAGCAAATCGAGTAGCCTCAGGTCTCACCAATTCATACCCATTTGTGAACTTATTTCTCATAAGAGCCAACAACCATGAGTGGTTGTATATTAGTTTTGTGACTTTTTGTGCATTCATTATGCATGTTCCAACTTTCTTGATTTTTGCAAAGTCTTTAAGCATCAAGTTTATACAATGGGCTACACACGGAGTCCAAAATAGATGTGGTCTCTTATGTTCTAGCATCCTCCCAGCAGCTTTGTATGCTGAAGTATTATCAGTAATGACCTGCACAATATTTTCCTCCCCAACTTCTTCTACTACTTTGTCTAGTAAACTAAACAAATAATTAGCATCCTTTTTTTGCTTGAAGCATCAACTGATCTAAGGAAATACATTCCTCTTGGGCAGTAAACTAGAAAATTGATCAGAGTTCTACCAGATTGATTGGTCCACCCGTCAGACATAATAGAACAACCCGTTGTCTTCCAAGATACTTTTATATCCTCTAAGCTAGCATTTATACAAGCCACTTCATCAGTAAGAAGTTTACCTGACAAAGAACGTCTTCCCGGAGGTTTGATCCCTTGATCACTATATCTACCTGCCACATCAATCATTTTATGAAAGTAAGGCGACTCTATAATATGGAAAGGAATGGCACATTGATAGAAGAATCGAGCAATGGTTGTGTGCAATTGCTCTTTTGCTTTCTTTTCTATTGCTCATAGAAATTCTCATTTGTTTTGATGTACTCTTCTTCTCACTTTCAACAAACGATGTCTTCCTCTTCCCAATAGACTTAGAGCACCCAACATCTTTTTGTTTACTTTGCTCTTGAACTTCAATCTCTTCCATATCTGAGTCATTTAAACCATATGACCATATTTCTTCCCTAATCTTTTCTTTTTCTTTTTTGGCCTTTTCCACACTTTTGAAATAATCTTTCATTTTTTGTACATCTGCTTCAGGAACTTTCTTATAAGCAGCAACATTTCCTTTGATTCCAGCAATATGTTGCTTGAAGCGATATACCCCTCCACTTATGATTTTTTTACAAAAGTTACAGGTGGCTTGCTTCTTGGATGCGTCAACTGGTGTGCTATATTCCCAACCAATATCCATCTTCCCTATGACAAATCTGGCACCGATAAAAAATATAGTAATAATCTAAGTTTCTAAAGCAATAACTTAAATCATGATCAACAACGTAAAATAGAATGGTGAGGCACTCAATGTCAAAGAAAATTTATTGATTTACAAGTCATAAGTGATATCTCTTCTTCTAAGCAAAGCACAAGGTCAAAAATCTATATATTTATATAATTGTATAACAAATTTACTTTGAAGGAATGATGATAAAACAAAAGCAAACATACATGCCAAGCTTATGGTCCCTTTGCTTCCTCAGATGTGGAAATCATTCATGTCCAGATGGTGAAGGTGAACAAATAGCTTTAACATGGAAGGAATGCAAAGGAGAAGTTTGCAATTCATGAAGAAGGATCATCAAAATAGTTAAATCATAAAGCAGAACTAAAATTTGATCCACCTGCACATTTTTTCCATTGTATCATAATATTAAGACGAATACATCATGATGCATAATAAAACCAAAGATTGCCAAAATATCATTGAATTTAGTTCCAAGCCAGACATGTTCAGTAACCACAACCATACTAGATGGACACTTCGTTTGGTGTTCACTTACGTGTACATATGAATGTCAAAAGCACAAGCATGAGGAAAAACACTAAAAGAAAATAGCATGCTCCACCTTCCATTACTACAAAAGCACAAGCATTTCCGAGGAAGGAATAAGATTATAGGGCAACCGTAAATTTTAATATGCATATATAAGCTTCAAAAACAAGCATTAGTGAAATGGGAAATCACTATAGGGAGTAAAATTTGCACACTGGGTGGACCATATCAAAATTTTGATTGATATAATAATCAATTGATCCAAGGAAGCACCAAACAGATGTCAGAAAATTTACAGCAAAAATTTTCAAGCATGAGGCAAGCATGAAAATTTACAGAAAAATCATACCATATCAAAAACAAATGAGCACCAAACAGACGTCAGAAAATTTTCAAGGATGAGGCAAGCATGAAAATTTTCAAAAAAGCAATTGCAACTTTACAGAGGCCGGAGGGAAGGGACGGCAGCAAACCAACGGAGGGAGGGTGGAGGCAAGGGGCGGCAGCGGAGGGAGGGGCGGCACACAGGGTCGACGGGAAGGGGCGGCGGCAGACGGCCGGAGGGAAGGGGTGGCAGCAAACCGTAGAGGGAGGGCAGATGCAAGGGGCGGCGGCGGAGGGAGGGGCAGAGGCAAGGGACGGCACACGGGTTAGATTCGGCGGGGGAGGGAGGGGCGAGGTCGGCAGTGGCAGACGGGCGGAGGGAGGGTTCGGTGGAGTTTAGGTTTCTAAACTTTTGATTCCACTTTTACCCATGCTTGAATAATTTATTTAATATCACACGTAGGGTATTTTCATTATTTACCTATAAAACCGATTCACCCCGATTTTGAATCTGCCGTGAATCGGTTGGAATCGGGGTGAATCGGCCGATTCGTCGCCCGTTTTATTAAAAACCCGATTCGACGCCCGTTTTGGATTGGATTGCTTCCGATCCAAGTTAAATCGGCCAATTCCGAGTGGAATCGGCCGATCTCTCCATCCACGCTTTGTGGTATTTTAAGATAAAATTTTAATGCATGAATATTTTATTTTATACTTAACGTCATGACAAACTAAATTGAAATATTTAAAGAAAATTTAATTTAAATGTAAGTTACATTCAGAGGATGTATAAGCAGATATAAGATTTGTTCACTGCTTGAGTTTGGTCCGAACCAATATACTTACATTTTGTACACAACGTAATTTATAAATCTCAACAAAAATTTTAATGCTGTAAAAAAGTCAAAGTAGTTTTGTGATCACTAGTTTTTTTATACACTTGTCATACGATTGGAGTGACATGTGTTTTTTGTATAATTATTTGATGATTTTATTGTGGGCGTTTTTTATATGAGCTACTATGCTCTAATCTCGTAAGGAGATACATATATCTACATCTCTTCTTTTATTTTTTATATTGATGCGCTTTTCACCTAACAGACCCTTTTTTTAAACGATAAGAGAACAATAAGCCTTGATGCAACTCTCAGCAGTAGTAATATTCTAAAGAGGATATGAACACCACTGTATAGATAGTTTGTTATGACCAGCAAGCTGACAACCATAGGGAAGAAAACAATCAAATAAGAAGAACTAGTCTTGCTCATGCAATTTTTTACCAATAAATAATGCAAAAACTATTTAAAACATCGAAGTATTTTCGGAGAAATTCTATCCAAACGAATCATTAGTGATTTAGTTAGCAAGTTTGGTCACTTGCCAGCTTGGTGTTTTTATATTGGTGATTTCATGCATTAATTTTTAAGCGTTAATTTTTAAAAAAATTGTTTTTTCAAAAAAATACACATCAAATTCCCCAGTTATATTTGTTGCACAAGAAAAAAACAATAAATGCTCATTACTCACTGGGTAAGTATAAGTGTCTGATAAATTTTAAGTTGATCATCGATGGACTTTAATATATTATATATATGTTGGATGGTAACAATATATGCATGAAAACAAAACAGCTATTCCATCTTATAATGCAAGTGCGAGACAATAGTTATCAGTGATTGGTAGTCGAAAAACAGTATTGATCAAATTCCCCACCCGAAACAAGCAGTCGACGTAAAATTATTTATATATATGTATACATATTGATATAACATTTTCTATCATCATCAATCAACTAAGCTTAATCATTAAGCCATGGGATTATATTTATACATCTGCATGCACTGGCCATATATTGCTCATATATATGCATATTATTATTGAGCCAGTAAAGTAAGCAAAGTTTAAGTTGGTAGGGGAATTAATAAGAGAAAAGAAGAAGATTGAAGGGGCAAAAGATGCAGCTAAGGAAGCGTTGGCAGACGTGAGAGCTTCTTTAATCCCTTCCCATCTGCCCCCATCAATTCCTCACTTTGCACCACCTCTTCTTCCTCCCTTAACCTATCCCCTCCCCTTAGGACCTCCCTTCCCTCCGCATTTGCAATTCATCATCGTCATTGAATTAGATATATAGTCCCACACAAGAAAGAAGAAGGAAGATGAATTAGATATTTAGTCAGTGGACAGATCAATATATGAGGTACATATCTTATCTTATATAATTACAATGGCCACTCCACTGCGGGATTTTTCCAGCTCGGTATTTGTTTGTGACTTAGTTCTGTATTTGTATTTCTCCTCTTATACCCCTCTTTTCCTATCATCTTCTCCGCAGTTGACTTTGATCTACTTTCCCTTTGCTCCTTCCTTTCTGGGCTTGTGTTGTTTTCCATTTTTCATATCACTGAGATCTTCATTCCTAGATCATCTTCTCTTTATTATTCCTACATCTAGCCCTTCTCCCCACAAGATGTCCCAAGAGGAAATCACTCCCATCAACCCTTCTATACAAGGGATCCTCAACAGCGCAATGAGGAATCGTCTACCACATCAGACCTCTGTAGATCCAGCTAACCCACAAGGTCGAACGCCAGGAAATTCGATTATAGCTGGACCATCTGCTCCTTCTACATCATCGACCTCTGCTCAAACTCTTCCTCAAGCTGGTGGCAGGAGCTGGATTTCGTCCTCAATCTCCATTGGCCAAGACCAAGCCTTCGATGAGGTATGCAAATTTCTTACTGAAGATGATGTTGGAATTGTTGGGATTTATGGCATGGGCGGGGTTGGGAAGACCACCCTTACAAAAAAAGTTTGGTACGAGTTTTTGGGGCCCTCTAACTTCAAAGTCCTCTCTATTGTTGTCTCAAAAATCGTAAACATTGATCGGATTCAAGAAGATATAATGGAGGAGATGAATTTACCCTTTAAGAAGGCTGCACACCCTCACAAACGTGCAAGGGATATAAACAAGGCAATTGCTAGCAGCCAGAGGAAACTAGCCTTACTTTTTGATGATATATGGGAAGCTTTAGATTTATATGAAATTGGAGTTTTGGGTGAAATGAGTGTTGATACATCCATCTTCAAAATAATTTTTACTACTCGATTAGAAGATGTATGCTCACAGATGCAGCCTGATAGAGAGATCAAAATTCAACCTCTAGGGTGGGATGACTCCTGGGCATTATTTGCCAAAAATGTTGGGAGTAAGACCCTTCATTCGTCCCATCATGAAATCCTTGACCTTGCTAAAAGTGTTGCTGAAGAATGTAAAGGGCTGCCGCTTGCACTCATCGTTATTGGGAGGGCTATGACATGTAAATACAGTCGTCGAGCTTGGGAAGACGCATTGTATAATCTTCAAAAATCTCCGGCCAAGTTTCAAGGGTCTGAAGAAAGACTATTTTCTATTTTAAAATTGAGTTACGACAACATACAAAATGATGTTGAGAAGGAGTGCTTCTTGTTTTGTTGTTTGTATCCTGAAGATTCGAAAATTGATCGAGAAGAACTTGTAGAGTTTTGGATTGGAGATGGGATTTTGGATATGGATGGCAGTTATTATGATACGGTAATCGAGGGCATGCAATTATAGATAGACTTCGGCTTGCTTGAATTAGAACATGCTGTCAATCTGACAATGCATGACATCATACGGGACATGGGGCTATGGATTGCCAGTGAATCGAAATTCTTTGTTCATGGTGAACGTCTGAAATTGACAAAAGACGAGATAAAGAATAGGTGGGAGGAGGCTAATGGGATGTACGTACTCGAAGGGGATGATTTACCGGAGCAACCTCATTGCCGAAAGTTGTCTACCTTAATTTTTCACAGACCAATGAGACTTGAGTTGCAAAATAGTTTCTTGCAATTCATGGACAAATTAAGGATCTTAAAAATGGATCTTACATTTATTGATAGAACATTTGAGATTGTTGGACAATTTGTTGAATTGAGGTGGCTTAGCATATGCGGGACTACTCTAGAAAAGTTTCCAAGTGAGTTAGGAAACTTGAGAAAACTGGTTGTGCTACATTTATCATTTGAAGAAGATATAGTTTCACTTCCGCCAGCCATAGGACAACTTAGGGAGCTTAGAAAGCTCTGGATACACAGTTGCCCATCCATAACAATGTTACCTTTGGAGCTTGGAAAGTTGAGTAAGCTAGAGGAACTATTTCTTCTAACTAACCGCAGGCTTGATTTTGAGGATGATTTCATCAATTTCATTCCGAATGGGATATTTGAGCATATGCGCGAGCTTAGAAGACTGGAATTGAGCGTGACAAGTATGGGCATATTACCAGTTGATCTCTGGAGTTTGTCCAAGTTGGAGCATCTGGTTATAGAGGCCTTGCGGTTAGTGGCAGAGCGCGATGGAGAAGATATGGATCATGGGATGGACAAATTTGACATGGACGAATATCCACCTTGGCTGAATTTGGACTGTGTTAGTTTTACCATAGGCGGTCTAAAGCAATTGTCCAACTCCTTAAGAATTCTTAAACTGTGTAGGTGGCCAATTTTTAAGTGGGCCGACATTGGATCAGCACTTGAGACCATGAACGAGATGTCTAAGTTGTCAATTCAAGACTTTCCGGTTGTTGAAATAATCATAACAAGTAAAAGGCCGGAGAATCTTGATATTTTACGATGCCATCGATTAGTGAACTTGCAAATAGGCAGGAATGCCCTCAAATGCCTGTGCTCTTTGACTATTTGGTACTGTGGTTCCCTCAAACATATTATTGGCCTTGAGCATCTTGAACATCTAAAATTTCTTGAAATAGACTATTGTTCTAAATTGGAAGGAGAATTCATGAATCCAAATGAGGGAATTAGGTCATTACCTTTGTGCTTTCCCCATCTAAAATCACTTAGTCTTCGTTGTCTTCCACAAGTGACGACCATATGTAGTGACAATGTCTCCTTTCCTTCCCTCTTGCATTTGCGCATATCTCAATGTCAAAAACTAGAAATATTTCCTAAAGGTTTAATTAATGAGAAAAGGCCACTACAAGGTGAGATTGAGGGAACAAAGGAGTGGTGGGAAGGGCTACAGTGGCAAGATGAAGACTTCAAGTCCAACCTCCTCCCTCTTTTAAAGATTTAAGCGAGCGAATTATGATAACCGAGGAAAAGTTCCTTTTTTCGAATTTGGAGGTAATCATGTATTGATATGTCTTGGCTGATTTGACATCTAGAGGCTCATTTTCACACTGTTCATCATTGACAATTGCAGGAATAGAGGTGCATGGATTGTTCACAAAGATGGCTCATTTTGAGTTAGCATTTTCATCTCTTAATGAACTTCACCACTTTCGAGGTGGACACTTCATTTTCAAGCAAACCGAGCTGTAAGCAACTGTTTGTCTGTTTGTGAGATTTTCACTTGCTGAATTTGTGCAATTTTATCCATGCATTTAATATTGGATTGAATCCTATGTTTAATACTTCACTTTCAGCTCATAATTCTTTTCCTTATTGTTATTGGTCTGGTTGCAAGCCGTAATGGCAATTTCAGAAGAAAATGATAAGCTGGTAAGAGGTCAAAACAATTACTTTTTGACGTTTTTGACATCGATGCAACTAGAAGTCTCATCTAGTTTAAGGAATTTTAATTTTGTCCCTAATGTTAGTCCAGCTGGTTGCAGGATGGTTATGTTAGTTGATAGGTTTGTAACAATCCTTGTTAAAGAGCAAAAGATAAAACAGAGATAGAACTTCAGTTTGATGATGGAATAAATGAGTGTAATGGATATACATATCTTCTCTCCTTCTGTTGGTTGAGTTCTTTTTATAATCTTTTCCTATCCATTTCGGCACTGCCAGAAAATGATATGGCATGAGAATGGCTTCTTTTGGACGCCCTCTTAATATGTTTAGATATTTCTACTACCCATTTAGCCTTTAATATGACTCATGTTGCCCTATAATGTTATTTATTTAGTATCATAGTTTTTTAATCGTGCAAGTTGTTATACTCTGTCTAATGCAAGGAAAAAAGAAAAAGAAAGATCAGATACTGTTTATGTTGGATTTCACTGCAGCTAATTTTGTTCAGATATATTGTTACTTCTTAATTTACTTGATAATTGAAGAATTTGGTGCAGGGACGACCATATAAAGCTTCAATTGTTGACGGAGTTTGTTGTGTAATATATTTATTTTTAAGTGCAGAATCTAATTTAAGTACTCACAAGTGAGGATTTTTTTTTTGCAATTTTATGAATTTTATTTTCTTATAAAAAGGTTAAAATGGAGCAAGAAACTTGTACTGATCAAATTTGTGGGTATAGTTGTTGATCAACCAATTACAACTTTGGACTCGAATGCTACATATCACAAACTGATTATCCGGTCAATCCACTAATTTGGCAAAAAGAAATTCTAGTCTCGCTAACTCTCACTGGATTGATGTCTACAGTAATTGAGATCTTGATGTCTACGGTAATTGAGGTCTGACTGGTTGCAAAAAATGTATGTCTACGGTAATCTTTGACACAATTTTCCGTTCTTTACAGGAGATATTGGGTCCGTGAGAGAGAAGAGGAGGTAGCAGTGGAGACAGTTATACACTTTTGCTCATTGATGATGTGAGACATTCTGAAAACTTAGGTATTTCACTTGGTTAAATTTAGATAGTCAAAGAATGCTTCCAACTGGTATCTTGCATTAATATATCTTGTTTTTAAACATCAATAAATCTAATAAATTTACCATGTTATGTTGTGAGACGGTAATGATGTTCATGTTATCAGCTCTGAAACAGTGCATATCATGTTCTTTACAGTTGCAAAAAGTTGTACCAAAAGTTGTTCCCTCTGTTTCACCTGATGAAGCAAGAAAAAATTCCATGAATCCCGAGAATAAGGAGTTGCAGCGGTTATAGTTGCTTTGAAGGTACTTCATTTTTGCTGCTTTAAAATGGGTTTCTCGTTTTCTTTTCTTTTCTTGCTGTTTGTGCTTCTTTTACGAAGACAAAATTGAGCAGCTCATTCACGTCTTGGTTGGCAGCAGCATGCTGAATTCTATGCTCAAATGTTGGTCCGTGGAGGGGTGAGATCCGCAATTGATTGAACCAGACTCCAACATGGCCTGATTTTACTAGTTTTCTAGAGTTCTTCACAAATATTCAATCTTTCAACACAGGTCATGAAAGTGGCCTTGAGCTTTTTGATAATGGATACAAGTATAAATATTGGGAATTTGGAGCTTGTTGTAATTGAGAGAAGAGTCCATTAGAGCTTATAGTTCTTAAATTACTCTATAAATGTTAGATATTTCAGCATTGTAAATATTTAGCATACGAATCATTTCCCATGGCAAAACAATGATGAAGAGGGGTTCTTCCATGGAAATCGCTCCGATTAATATCTGAACCAAATTGTAAAAGAAGCTCTATCAGAGCAAGATCCTCCCCATGGCATGCAAGATGCAATAGGGAACAACATTGAAGAAAAGAAGCAGCATTGCCTGATTCTATCAAATGACAAGCCTGTGGATCGTGGGGTTTATCAATACTTATATTATTCATTCTGTCCTGTACGTCACATGAATGATATGTATCACCAACTACCAAATCTTCATAAGTCGCATCGGAATCATAATCAGATGTCACAAGGTGCTTGTATGCTCTCTTAATGTCACTGCTCTCCACAGCTTGCCAAATAGAAGCCGCCAGAGAAGGTTCAGATGCAGGTGGAAGCTTCACAATGAGCATGCACTCGTTCAATTTTCCAAATAAGAGATTATAGTTAAGTATCACGAAAAAGGTGTCTCTATCTTAGACAAAACACTGAGTATCCTTCCAAGTTAAACAAACTTAGGGTTTATTTGGTTGCTTTAAAATCATATAAAAAAATATAAACTTTGGAGAAAAAAATTTCCTTGCAAAAAATAAAAGAAATTAGAAGAAATTTTGGGAGACTAATATGGGAACAAAATATTTTATTTTTATCTTATTTTTATTTCATTTTATTGTATTTTTATTTCTTTAAAAATAATTTTTTCTTTTCAATTATTTCCATGCCAACCGAACGGGCCCTTAATGAATACTATAGCAACCCCATTGATTACCTTAAATTAAATGCGCATCTCTTTAATTGAAATATTATCTTTTCGGGATAGGTTTTTTAAAATAAGACGCCGTGAAACAAAATATTTTTGTCTTGGACATTTCATGGTGACGTGAAATTCTAACACGATATTGTCCACATTAAACTCAAGGGGAAAACATAGTAGACTCGTTCAACCATAAAATCCACTTATATTCAACAATAGGATACTTCTACAAGGACTAATTCTATGATATTTATATTAATGTATTGTATGAAAGATTATGGTTCCTTTTCCTAGAAATAGTTATTAATAAATTAATACATCTCAATCACTCTAGAGCATGACCCTCTAGATGTTAGTTGAAATAAAAAATTTTGCAATCATATATTCCTGTAAATAGAAAAAAACCAATCAGAAGCAAAAATCCATACGTTTTATTCTGAAGAAACCTCAGCTATGTAAAGCCTCAAAAAGAAAAGATGGCATTCACCCTTAATAGGAAGTCAATCATGCAATACCCCAAGATAATAGCTTAATTAAATTTTTAGACCATGAGTTTCCAAAAACCTAATTCTTTCAAGTTAAAAAACAATTGGCGTTCCAGTTTAGCTTTCTTTACTACCCATTTAGCCTTTTTGATATGACTCACGTCGCACTTGAATGTTATTTATTTAGTATCATAGTTTTTTAATCGTACAAGTTATTATAGTCTGTCTAATGCAAGGAAAAAAGAAAAGAAAGATCAGATAACTGTTTATGTTTGATTCACTGCAGCTAATTTTGTTCAGCTACATTGTCACTTCTTAATTTACTTGATAATTGAAGAATTTGGTGCAGGGACGACCATATAAAGCTTCAATTGTTGACGGAGTTCGTTGTGTAATATACTTATTTTTAAGTGCAGAATCTAATTAAGTAATCACAATGAAATTGGGGGCACAAGCTAAAAGATAGAGTTTTTTATTTTCTTTTCTAAAGCTAACCTAGAATAGATAATTACATTGACCGGTCATGCACCCCTCTCATCGTTGTCGTTCAAATCATCTTCCACCTGATTAAACATGCTTTCTTTCATAGCTTTTAGATTTTTTCCAAATGTATTTTTGTGGATTTATGGCATACCTCAGTTTAGCTTGGTTTCTGAGAAGAATCCAGAGTATTTTTTTGTTTCGTTTTTTCTCAGAAAAAAGGTTAGAGTTTGTGCAGTACTTGACTATTATTTTAGTGGTTCAATGGACTTCTATTGGTGGTTGATTAAATAATTGTGGTTCAAATCATCTTCCGTCTGATTAAACGTGTTTGCTTTACTTTCAGATTCCCCTAAGAATTGTACACACATTATCATGACCCTTGCTTATTATATCCCCTTCTAATGCCTCATCTGTATCACCTCTTGTAAATAAATATTCAGGTTCACTTTCAACTAAGTTGTTCATATCAACGTCCAGTCTTTGAAAGGGAACCTATTTAACATACATTGAATCCTTCACAATCAGTTTTTTCATCTTTTAGTGACACGTAAAACAGTCACTAGATCACTAGAACATGGCTTAAATAATACAGTAAATAAGTGTTTGTCATTACACAAAATAGCAGGAACTTAGAATAAAATCAGTGTTACCATGACCATTACCTGTTCATGAAAAGGAGAATTCAGAAGTGAAGCAGTGACTTCTCTAATTTTATCAACCCAATCTTTATGATCAGCTCCATTTTCGGCCGGTTAAAAGCAGCAGGAACATTATAGTGCCCCACTTTTCCAGTAGAAACAAAACACACAAGTTCTGTAGAGACCTGCAAAGTATAGGTCTTTAAGGGAGAGATAATTCTGAAGCAGAAACGAAGATCAGATTGCTCTGCATCCATCTTAATGATAGATGTCCGCAGATAAACAGTCCGACAACCAAGGTTTTCTTCATCCCGAGATAATGCCCAGTGTTGGGTGAATTTAAATTTGCCAAAAACCCCACCACGTTCTGACATGCCTGATGATTGATGAACAAATGTCAAAACCTGATCTTATATACAAACCTAAAATTTGAACCTTTGGACAGAAAAGAAATGTTACATATAATTCAAGGGCAAGGATGTAAGTTTCACCTCATGAACAAATAGCTCCAACCGACCCAACAGATATTTAAGAAAACAAGGAGCAAAGGAATACTTGATGTCTTCAATTCATTTTCTTGATAAAATTTGTACCTATAACAAGAAACAGTCACACGAAGGCTATGGTGATGGTGTTTGAGGCTATCAAATTTGAAGCATAACAATAAAAGCTGTGGATGTATGACAGATAGTCAAGAAAGACTAAACCAGAATAAAACTGACCCGAAACAAGTAACCATGTCATCAACATTAACAAAATACATCAATTCAATAACATGATCCAACTCAAAAATATGAAGCTAGAACACACTTTAGTAAACAAACTACAAAAAAGACAGTATCTGAAATATAGATAACTCTTTTTCAAAACAACTAGAATAACAAATGAAAAAGGGTGTATGTATTGGTTACCTTGTTTTTTTGCTGAACAATCCTCGCGGCACCTCTCTGGATCCCATCTTGAGAATGTACGAAGACTAACAGTGCAGTTTTCCAAACACGAAGGAAACCTTGTCTCATTCTTTACATTAGAAATGTAAATCACCAATAATGTTTTTGCAACACTTCCACAGACCCGAATCATGCCTTCCCAATCAGACCATACTCTCAGTCGGGCATCATTCTCACCATTATTCTGAGCCATCACAATTGCAGCAAGCTCAGAATGAACGAGGGCAGGATGGTGTCGGTAGACCACAAAATCAACTCCATACATAGACCCAGAACGAACCACCCAATTCTTTCTTCTAAGATGACTGTAAGCTTGATAATGCCATGGAAACATCCGTTTTCGAGATACCATATACTCCCAAATATCCCCTCCACCCATCACTTTCCCGTCGTCCCCAGCAATTGAAATGCATTTCATTTCATCAAACAGGTAAAATGCTTCTTCAAAATCCAACTGAAACAGCTGCTGCTGGGCATCGACCTCTAACACCCCAAAGCTTGCACAGGTGAGCAGATGTCTCTGATTGGCTGTTGCCTCAAGAAAAACATCAGCCCCTGATACAAAAGCATGTGCTTTTGATTGTAACAAGAATTCTTGTAGCTGGGAGACTATTACCGACATTGGATTTGACTTAGAAATAGCATGACCCCCTCCCTTCCATCTGGTAGACCCCAATTCCATTATACTGTTGTGTTCAATTCCTTTCCGTGTGATTTGAGTTTCTTATGAATGAACATTGCAAAAGATGCAATTTACCTTAGTTATTTATGATTTCATGTTGAACAAAAATTAACTCTCTGCTACGCTGGACAGACAAAATATCAGAATTGGAGAAAAAATCAGATCAAAACATCACAAGACCACGGAACTAAAGATGGAAATCCTATCTGAATGTGCAACTAGAAAAAAACTCAGAAAAGCTACCAGATCGATCGAACTGTAAAGAAATTAGTACCAAATTATCTATTGACAAACTCCATTACCCTGCAGTAGTTCCGGCGGTTTCCAGGCAGTTTCAGTAGCTTTTCCGGCAACTTTCCGGCGGTAATCGCCGGCGGCGTCTACTGGTAGGATAGCTGTGGTATTAGGTACCGTTGGAACCGGCTCGGAGAGGCCGACGCGTCTACGACGTCGACTGAGCCGGTGGAGGTGATCGGCTAGCCGGAAAACAGCAAAAACAGAGGCGGCAATGGTGGGTGACTAAATCCGGCCGGCCTGGGCGGCGATGGGCGATGGCTCCGCTCCGGTTGGGGAAGGTCGTAGGTTGGTCGAGGGTGTCGAGGCGACCACTGGATCGAGGCGGCGACGGTCGCCGGCGGTGGGATCGGCGAGGGAAGCGCGGCGCAAGGGCGCGGCTCCGTCGTGGAGGCCGGGCGACGGCCGGGAGCGCTCGGGGCGGCACAGAAACGCCGCGGCGGAGCTTGGCGGCGACGATTGCGCGGCAGGGCGGGCAGCGGCGGCGACGACAAGAAGGGGCGGGCGTTGGCGGCGGCGACAGGGTTTCGGGAAAAAAAATGGTCGGGGTGACAGGGTGGCAATATCGTAAATATGACTTACCTAGACTCCGTCGCTCGACACAAAAATAATAATTAACTTGTAATAAATTCTAAAAAAATCTAAAAAATTGAAAAAAAATTCAATAAAATAAAAAAGCACCACAACATTATAATGACATGTTCTATAACTATGAACCCATCTAAACTACCCATAACATGTCCTAATGCAGTAAACGACCTAAAACTAATTTTACGATCTATTATATATAAAAATAAAAATAATAACGTACTTATATATTCTGATAATTCATTCTTTCTGCTATATTTATGAAGTTATCATCATATACTTAGGTACGTATGACCTCATAGCATATATATGCGACCGTGTCGATCAGTACACGTGTTCTGAAATATACTCGACTCAAAAATAACAGTCAAACCAATTGGTTATGAATATAAAACCCTGAACTTGAATTACGGGTTTCATCAGGCCGACCGAGGGGATGGTGGGTGTGGGGGCTATGTGGATTGGGCAGGGGTGGCGGCATGACAGATAGAGGCGGTGTCTGCAGGGTGAAGGAGGGGCACCGCATGGGGAGTGAGATTAGGTGGCATACTCGTTACTAAAAGTTGAGATCGATTCCGATGAGTATTAAAAATAATAATTAATTTTAAATAATTTTAATAATTTTATAAATATATATATACATAGTATTATAAAATATAATATATATTCTAACATCAAAATAATACATTTTATAATTAAAAATTCATCAATTTTGACCTATTCAAATAAATTAATTCTTATCCAATTTTTAATAAAATCGGTCCACCCACTACAGCTTGTGTTTTCGGCCCGTGGGAAAAATTAAGCAAATTTACAAGAAAAAAATGAGAAAATTTTAATTATCTAAAATATCCTTAATTTAAAAAATAAAATAAAATAATCAAAATTTTTAAAAATTAAAAAAAACGTTGGTGACTAGAACGTGCCCGCCACATCCGCCTTGAGCGACCAAATCCAATTTCCCACGACCTTGGGTGGCCATCTCCGGTCGCCGTAAGGCTGGTCACAGGTGGCTGGGCAGCCAGAACTCGCCGCCCCTGATCAAGGGGTGGCCATTGAAAGGCAATCACCACCGTTGCAGTGATAGTGGGAGCTCCCCTTAAAAATAATAAAAAGGAAGAAAAAGAGGATTTTAAGTAGTGACCACCCCACGGGGCAGCTGGGCACCACTTAAGGGCAGTGATGCCCACCCCTTTAGAAAATTTTTTTTATTTTTTACTTTGAGGATAGTTTTACTATTTTAACTTTTTTTTTATAATTTTATTTTAATTATTCCACCACGCTCGTAATATCAAAAAGAATTTCCCATTTCTTAGTAAAAGACTCAAAGATACAAGTTTATAAAATTTTTACATAGAATTTTTTTAACTATACAATAAAAAATTTTTAAACTAAATTTTCTGACATCCAAACAAAAAGAAATTTTTAACCTCTAAATTTTATATATATATATATATATATATATATATATATTGTAATTTGATGACAATCAATCATATCCTAAATGACCTTAAGATTAAATTTGGTTTCAAGATGAAGTTTGGTTTTTTAGGATGGGAAGTTTGATCTTAATTATTTTGCATTAGATGATACGATGACTTCGTGGTATTTTAAGTTATAAAATTTAATGGACGAATATTTTATTTTATACTTAACGCCATGACAAACTAAATTGAAATATTTTAATGAAAATTAAATTTAAATGTAAATTACATTAAAAGGATGTATAAGTAAGTATAAGATTTGTTTACTGCTTGAGTTTGATCTGGACCAATATACTTACATTTTGTACACAACGTAATTTATAAGTCTATACAAAATTTTTAATTCTGTAAAAAAGTCAAAGTAGTTTTGTGATCGGTGATTGTTTTATACACTTGTCATACGATGAGAGTGAAATGTTATTTTTCGTATAATTATTTGATGTTTTTACTGTGGGCGTTTTCTATTTGAGGCATTTTGCTCTAACCTGGCAACGGCATACATATATCTACATCTCTTTTGTTTTCTCGTAATATTTATGATATATGCACCTATATTAACTACGAAATATATGTATTGATGCGTTTTTCACCTATCAGACCCTTTTTTTTTTTAATGATAAGAGAACATTAAGCCTTGATGCAACTCGCAATAGTAGTAATATTCTAAAGAGGATATAAACACCATATATATATATATATATATAGGAAAAAAGATTCCTGTACTCCAGCACAGCCATCTTGGATGTGCTGGAGTTTGATCTTGGCCGTTGGATTAGCATCCAATGGCCAAGATCAAAAAAAAAAAAGATCTGCCGGCGCCGCCGTAGCAGCGACGGCGGAGGGGGCGGGAAGGGTGCCCGGCCACGGCGACGGCCGGGGGGGGCGCGCGGCGACAGGGGACGGGGGGCGCGGCGGGATGGCGGCGGGGGCCGAGGGGGGCGCGAGCGGGGTGGCGGGCGGGGGACGGGGGACGAGGGATGGGGGGCATCGCGCGGCGGGGTGGCGGCCGGGGGACGGGGTGGCGGGCGGGGGACGGGGGGGCGTCGCGCGGTGGGGTGGCGGGCCGGCAGGGAAGACACGGGGCGGCTAGATCCGCCACCCCGTCGCCCGGCGGTTACGTCGCCGCCCCCGGCGGGGCGGCGACGGGCAGGACAGGGGGTGGCGTCGCGTCGGCCGGCGGCCGCGGCGGCGACACCAAAATCTTTTTTTATTTTTTATGGGGGCATGTTTCAGCCATTGGATTTGATCCAACGGCTGAAACACTGCAGCACAAATGCTGCAGTACAGCTTCCAAATGCGTAGGATCCCCCAACCTTTTGACATCCCCCCCACCGGAGGATTGGGAAGCCGATGTTGGCGGCTGCAGCCCGGGTCAATCAGGGCCATGGACGTCGCCGACGACGGCAGGGGTGGCACACCTCCTGATCTTCGGCCCCTCCCCTCTTCTACTTCCCAGAAAGGTAAAATTGTAGCAAGTGTATGGAAGAAGACCAAATAAAAAAACCATCTTTGTGCTCCAATTTCTAGTAGTTGGTTTTTTATGCTGGTTATAATGAGTTTGTGGTGTTGTTAATGTACAATTTGTTTCAATTTTGTTGGACGTCCCCTTTGTTTCAAACTCCAAGCATCTACGTCTATATGATCCCCTGCATTCTTCATAATAATAAATTTTAGTTAACTATGCCAATTGTCGTGCAGTTCAGATGACAGATATGGAGAATATTGGTGTTAGGGAGGGCATTCACCTGCTTGAAGTACATGCTTTCCTTCCACCTCTGATGGACTTGGGGTTGCCCATGCTTTTGGTCAGCTTACTGTCAAGCGAGATGAGCATCTCAGTTGATGAAAGAAAACATGAAAGGTATCTGTTATTTTTTTTACCTAATGTCAAGGGAAGAGCAGAATAAATTTTGTTTTTTTGTAGTGGCGCAAACATTTCCAGATACAACGTTATGATGGAGCATTTATCTTTTCTAGCATGAATGACAAAATTAGTACAATTAGCATTTCCTATTTTCAATTTCTGTGGGTGATAAAAAGCTTTCTTAACTCTGATTTAGATGTGAGACTAATATCAGAAGCACGAATGATTTCGAAAGTGGATCATTTCTATGAGGAGTGAATTTTGAAATTAGAGGCAGCATCTTTATCTATTAGATTGAGTTTCATTTGTGATTCTTTCCTAAGATATTTATGCATGTTGCAGATTTTCTATTGCCTATGGTGAGTTCAGCAGCGGCCAAACAGTGAGTTCTTTGAAACTGGCACGACTTGTTGGAACTGAATGGGAAGAATAGTTGCTGCCGGCAGTAGGCAGTTGCTTGAAAAGCTCAATGCTGCTAGAAAAACTTCCTCGTGAAGGTATTTCTTCTACTGCTGGGTTTCTATACCGCCAATGCTTTGGCAACAATTCTCAGGCAGACAGGTGATTGGGATGTTTTAGTTGCTGGCATTGTAGTGGCAGCCATAGAGGGATGGGAATGCTCATGTACAAAAAGCCAATGTCGGTCATGGCCAACAATGGGAAACTTCAGTCTTTGGTGATGATTAACTTCTGGAAAGCTGGTATTTGCTTGGGCTTATTTGTTGAAGCCTTTAAACTTGGAAGTTAGGTTCCAAGTCATTCTTGCCATTGTAATTTACAGTTTTGAAGTTTGGAAGTTTGTGTGTTATGTGTATATTGTTCTATTTTTCATGGTTAAATGAGATTATTCTGACATCACTTCTCTGCAAATGGCATTGCTTACATAAATTGCTTCATTTACAGTGTGACATCTGGACACCAACTTCACAAGAGGGAAGGTAGAGAACTCACACATTGTATTTACTTTAAAATTGCCACACATCTTGTATTTACTTTAAACTGTTATGTTGTGGATCCTTAGCTCAAAATTGGCAGAGCACTCAAGAAATTCTTGAGGGATGGTGGTTCGAATCCATCAAGATCCTACTTAATTAAAATTTGATGAAAATTTGAGATGCTGAAATAACTTTTACCAATAATGTGAATCATTATTTTGTTTTACTTTTCGGTTCTGATCTTCCTGTCAGTCACTTTCACCGATTATTATGATATGATTCAACAAACTCTTGGGCAACTCCATACTCAAGGAAGTCCTCCTAACAATTCAGAAAAGAAAGGCAGGAGCTCTATCACCTGGGAAGCCGTCTTTGTTTATGAAAATTTTCAAATCAAGCTTATCATTCTTGGCTTATTGCCGGTCTAGCTCAAAATTTGGGACGCTGAAATAATGCAAATCGACCCTAATTTTAAATTTCAATCCGTAAAATGCAACTTCCTCGTATTTGATGACTTCAGTGTGAAAGAAAAAAACTATCGTGGATTTTTTATTTCATGAAAACTTGAGATGCGTAATTTATGTAAATACACAGAAATTCAAACTTGCAATCCACAAAATGCACAAAAATTACAATGACAATGTTTCCCATCATCTACAACCATACAATATACAAGCCCAATACATCCTATTGCATGGGGTCATTGTTACACTTGGTATGAACATTTTTACATGTTGTCGAATAATGACCTCTCTCATTACAAAGACTACACATCCTTTTTTTGATTGAGCTTGAGCAATTTCGTATCCTGCCTTCAATCTTTGACTATTCTTAGGACGACCTTTAGTACGCAAATGAGAGGGATCACGGACAACTATTTGAGGAATATGCTCCATTGAAGTTCTAACTTCCGTCTCAACAACCTCGCTGCTTGTTTGTCCTCGCAATGAAGATGAACTCCTAATCGCATCAAGCTGTTCAACCAAATTTTCTAAATGTGGTAATGCAAAATCATAGTGCTCAGCTGAACTTGTTCCCAAATCTTGCAATCGGATAGCCAAATTCCGAAATCTCCATATTTGCAGTGGGACAAGTGCACTTGTAGAGGAATGACTGATGTTGGTATCCTCACTTCGGCTTGAATAACAATATCTAGCTTTAATGGTCCAACGGTAGAGCACATATTGACTTGGAATTTTGCAGAGTTGTTTCTTGTGAAAAATTTTCAAAATGTGCATACACAAAAATCCTTCACTTTCAAATTTCTTGCAACTGCATGTGACATTCAATTCTCCACAAGCTTGGTAGGCAACCACTTGTTTTTTGTCTTCATCATCGTGTGGATAAACTTCATATTTTGTTATTGAACCCTCGTTGCCGATTTTCTTGTAAATGCAACCTTGGCTCCTTTTCCATTGGTCTTTAAAGATTTCAAAATTTGATCTCGTGTACACCGTCGCCGCTTCAACCTCAAGAGGAGAGTGTCCACATAGCACAGCCTTAGAATTTAAAGTATGAAAATCCTCTTGTTCCTCGGCAAATCTATGAGATTGTAATGCTCTATCATACTGCCTCACAAAATCTGCCAGCGGAGTTTGTGAATGCACAAATCCATCAAAAAATGAGTTCATGCTCTCGCTTCTTTGGCTCGAAGTCATACCAGCAAAGAATTTATCCCTCATGTATATAGATATCCAATGGTGTCTGAGATCATACATGGAGGACAACCAACTTTCTTGGTCCACATTGTATTTTTCTGTTAGAATCTTCCACGTTTCCTCAAATTCAGTGATCGTATCACTTCTATATATCCAATCATTATATTCTTTCTCAAATTCACTGTGGATGTACTTCAACTGTTTGAGATGAATCATGGCATTATTAGATATGTGCCATGAGCAAAACCTGTGATGGGTTCTCGGGAAAACAGTAGCAATAGCCTTTCGCATTGCACCATCTTGATCTGTGATAATTGAAGTCGGTGCTTTTCCC
This sequence comes from Piper betle, assembly GCA_033002965.1. NCBI lineage: Eukaryota > Viridiplantae > Streptophyta > Magnoliopsida > Piperales > Piperaceae > Piper > Piper betle. The sequence continues at coordinate 75,625 of JAURVB010001696.1, read as the reverse complement.
CACATACATTTTAACCATGTCTTGAACAACCAAGTAAATGTTGCCTCTGTCTCATCTGCAAGTAACGCACAACCAAATAGGATCGATTGCCTATGGTGATTAATACCGGTGAATGGAGCAAACGGCATGGAGAATGCATTGGTCTTATAAGTTACATCAAATACTATCACATCACCGAAGTTCAAGTAAGATGCCCTTGATCTCCCATCAGCCCAAAATACATTTTGGGTCGTTCCATTCTCATCTAATTCAATTTCAAAGAAGAAATCATGGTCTGTTGAATTTTTCTCTTGAAAGTACTTGATAACACTTAAGCATTGCCGCCCAACATCATTCTTACGTGTGCTTTTCAGATGGCTGATGCAAGATTGACTCGTCACTATGTCAATGTCGGCGCTATTGGAAGTTGCATTCAAAACTTTAGAGATGGCTGATGGTCTCATTCCGGTTTGATGAAGTGATTCAATCATATTCTTGCAGGATTCAGACAGACGACTATGAGACCGAAGCTTTGAAACTTTCGTTGGAGTTGAAGGGTAATGGCTGTGAATGTCCAAAAATTCTTCTACTTTCCACACCCCACACTTGCTTAGATGTATTCTCATATAAGCTTTGCAATCTTCTCTAACATCTCTACGCCTTTTGACTTCTTTCCCTATCTTCCTCTTGTCATTCATATCTTTCTTGCCTTCTTTCGAACATACAAATTTTCGAGATGTGATACAGTTCGTCTTCCTCGATCGATAAAAGCTACCCTTTCGAATGCCAAACCCTTGTCTTTTTGCATATTGGTTGTAAAAATCATATGCAGTTTTTCCGAAGAGAATTCCATGCCCAAGCAAGGGGTCATATTTTCAAAGCATTCGGATATTTGTAAGGCGTCACCTTCATTTTCTGTTTTGTCAAAATCTTCACTATCCTTGTCAAATTCTTCATTTTCTTCACAATCTTCTTCTGTAATATGCATTCCATGTCGAGTCAACGACAATTCGTGTATCTGATCTTCATTATCTTCCATTGAACTACCTGCAAGTTTCCATGTATAGCATATCATCATAACCAACGATTAATGAAAATAAACAATCATTTTAAATAAATCAACATCACGCCATTAAAGAAAAAGTTTTTCTCAATTCAATTTCAACCCGAGGAAACATGAACGAAAGAAAGACATCCCAAATATCCCATTCCACATACATCTAAAGAAAGGACCCTCAAAGTTCACCTCAAATCAATAAGCAAAACAATTAGAAATCAATTATTTAATTTTATGGGATTTTATTGTATTTTTTTATATTTTTATGCATGTATGTCGTAATATTGACTCGAGTCGGGAGCGAGTCAAGTTTTAATTACAAAACTACCCAACCCTATGTTTTTCCCGACCTTCTCCCATGTTTCTTCTCCTACCAACCGATTGCCCCCCACCCCCTTCTTTCTTGCCGCGCCACCCCACTACTGCAACCTTGCCGTCGGCGACAGCTTCTAACCAGCGACGCCACAAGCCAGCGTTGTCCCCGCCTCGCCACCGCGTAATCCATGTTGTTTATTATTTTTGGGTCTGTTATTACGTTTAAAGCACGTTATTCGAATTACAATTTGAGTATTTAATTTTTTTGGGAATTTATTGAATTTTTTTATATTTTTCTAGATTTATTTCATAATATTGACTCGAGTCGGGAGCGAGTCAATTTTTAATTACAAAACTACCCCACACCTAAACTCACCTCCCGGTGGGTAGACGGAGACGGTGGTTTCAGCAACCGGGCGGCGGGCAGCGGATTTCGGCCACTCCCCGGCCGTGCAGCAATTGGTGTGCTGTGACGACCGACCTTCCGGCGGGACACAGACGGCAGCGGGAAATAGATGAAGCCTCTCGTCACCCCTGTTTTCTGGGTAATATGGGGCCGGTGACAACAACGCCGGAGTGGCAATGTGCGGCGAGGAAGCGGCCGTCGGAGCGGTCGGAGGGGGAATAGGCAAGGTCGGCGAGGGCGGCGGGGCGGGGGTTGGGAGAGGGACTGATCATCGTGGAGGGAGATGGAGGGCCGGCAGCCGTCGGCCACCCCTCAGCTATGCACCGTGCGGCGCGGCGACCCAACGGCTGGAAACAGAGCAGCCGCCTCCCGACTGTGCAACGCTTGGCTTGTGCGGCGGCGGACTGCGTGCAGCGGCGGACGGTGTGCGACGGCGGACGGCTTTCCAACTAAGAGGATGGAGGGCCGGCAGCCGTCGGCCACCCCTCTGCTGTGCACCGTACGGCGCAACGACCCAGCGGCTCGAAACAGGGCAGCCGCCCCCAGACCGTGCAACACTTGGCTTGTGCGGCGGCGGACTGCGTGCGGCGGCGGACTGCGTGCAGCGGCGGACGGTGCGTGACGGCGGACGGCTTTCAGACTAAGAGGTTGGAGGGCCGGCAGCCGTCGGAGACCCCTCGGCTGTGCACCGTGCGGCGCGGCGACCCAACTGCCAGAAACAGAGCAGCCGCCACCGCTTCACCCCATTTCCTCCCCGCTTCCTCTTCTCTCTGGCTGCCGGCGATTCGTGACGCAAGCTGACGGCTTTCCGACGAATGGAATGTCAGCTCGGCGGACGTCGGTGACCACTCGGCCGTGCAGCGTCCGGCGCGGCGACCCAACGGCCGGAAATTTGGATTTCGACCGCCTCCCCCGCTTCCTCTTCTCTGACCGTCGACGTTTCTTCAACCCAGCCCGATGGCAAGCCGATGTAGGGGATGGAGGGCCGGTGGCCGTCGGCGACCCCTCGGCCGTGCAGCGTCCGGCGCCGGCGCGGTGAGCTGCTGGCGGGAATGGCGGGAACAGCACCAGGGACTCCCCCGCTTCCCTGTTTTCGTGTATTTACTAGGTTTGATTGCAGCCGTTGGATTGAATCCAACGGCTGCAATCAAACTGCAGCACAGCCAAGTTAGCTGTGCTGCAGTACACCAACATTAAACCCATATATATATATATATATAGTTTGTTATGACCCAGCACGCCATAGGGAAGAAAATAATTAAATAAGAAGAATTAGTCTTGCTCATGCAATCTTTTACCATATACGGGTTGAAATAAATGCAAAAACTATTTTAAACATTGAAGTATTTTTAGAGAAATTCTATCCGAAAGAATCATTAGTGATTTAGTTAGCAAGTTTGGTCACTAGTTTTGTTGGGGATTTCGTGAGTTAATTTTGTGTTAATTTTTTAAAAATTATTTTTTTCAAAAAAAAAAACACATCAAATTCCACACACACACACATATATATATATATATATAGTTTGTTATGACCAGCAAGCTGCCAACCATAGAGAAGAAAACAATCAAATAAAAAGAATTAGTCTTAGCTCATGCAATTTTTTACCATATACGGGTTGAAATAAATGCAAAAACTATTTTAAACATTGAAGTATTTTCGGTGAAATTCTATCGGAAAGAATCATTAGTGATTTAGCTAGCAAGTTTGGTCACTAGTTTTGTTGGGGATTTCGTGCGTTAATTTTTTTTTTAAATGTTTTTTTCAACAAAAAAAGCACATCAAATTCCCCAGTTATATTTGTTGCACAAGAAAAAAACAATAAATGCTCATTACTCACTGGGTAAGTATAAGCGTCTGATAAATTTTAAGTTGATCATCGATGGACTTCAATATTATATATATGTTGGACGGAAACAATATATGCATGCAAAAAAAACAGCTATTCCATCTTAAAATGCAAGTGAGAGACAATAGTTATCGGTGATTGGTAGTCGAAAAACAGTATTGATCATGGTTATATAGCAATATTGTATAAAGAACAGACTTCAAGAAGATAGATGATGTAAACATCCGGGCCACTAGTTTTGCTGCCATTAACTAGTATGATATAGCTTTGAGGGAAAAACTAAAAGCTGGTATGATACTTCATTGATCTACTGTTTGTCGTGGTTTATTAGCCACGCCTCTTGTGTTGATGCCTTCAATTATTGTACGTGTAAACGATTACATGTTTATGATGGAGCTGCTAATATTGTTTCATATAACTTATTTGATATGATTCACATGGTGTGGAACAAATGGGTTTCGTCACTCACATCTGCTAATATCTCCCACCCAACCTATCCCCTCCCCTTAGCACCTCCCTTCGGTGCATTTGACTTTGATCTACTTTGCTCCTCATCATTCTCCGCCATTGACTTTGATCTTTGATCAACTTATAAATTTGCTCCGCAATTTACTTTGATCTACTTTGCTCCTCATCATTCTCCGCCATTGACTTGATCTTTGATCAACTTATAAATTTGCTCCGCAATTTACTTTGATCTACTTTGCTCCTCATCAAGCCCTCCCTCCTTTCTGGGTCTTGTGTTGTTTTCCATTTTTCATATCACTGAGATCTTAATTCCTAGATCAGTTACTTTTTTCTTCTCTTCATTATTCCTACATCTAACTCTTCTCCCCACAAGATGTCCCAAGAGGAAATCACTCCCATCAACCCTTCTATACAAGGGATCCTCCACAGCGCAATGAGGAGTCGTCTACCACATCAGACCTCTGTGATTGGGTTAGATCCAGCTAACCCACAAGGTCAAACGCCAGGAAATTCAATTATAGCTGGACCATCTGCTCCTTTTACATCATCGACCTCTGCTCAAGCTCTTCCTCAAGCTGGTGGCAGGAGCCGGATTTCGTCCTCAATCTCCATTGGCCAAGACCAAGCCTTCGATGAGGTATGCAAATATCTTACTGAAGATGATGTTGGAATTGTTGGGATTTATGGCATGGGCGGGGTTGGGAAGACAACCCTTACAAAAAAAGTTTGGTACGAGTTTTTGGGGCCCAATAACTTCAAAGTCCTCTCTATTGTCGTCTCAAAAATCGTAAACGTTGATCGGATTCAAGAAGATATAATGGAGGAGATGGGTTTAGCCTTTAAGAAGGATGCACACCCTCACAAACGTGCGAGGGATATAAACAAGGCAATTGCTAGCAGCCGGAGGAAACTAGCCTTATTTTTTGATGATATATGGGAAGCTTTAGATTTATATGAGATTGGAGTTTTGGGTGAGATGAATTTTGATACATCCATCTTCAAAATCATTTTTACTACTCGATTAGAAGATGTATGCTCACAGATGCAGCCTGATAGAGAGATCAAAATTCAACCTCTGGGCTGGGATGACTCCTGGGCATTATTTGCCAAACATGTTGGGACTAAGACCCTTCATTCCTCCCATAATGAAATCATTGACCTTGCTAAAAGTGTTGCTCAAGGATGTAAAGGGCTGCCACTCGCACTCGTCATTATTGGGAGGGCTATGACATGTAAATATAGTCGTGGAGCTTGGGAAGATGCACTGTATAATCTTCAAAAATCTCCGGGGAAGGTTCAAGGGTCTGAAGAAAGATTATTTTCTATCTTAAAATTGAGTTACGACAACATACAAAATGATGTAGAGAAGAAGTGTTTCTTGTTTTGCTGTTTGTATCCTGAAGATTGGGGAATTGATCGAAAAGAGCTTGTAGAGTTTTGGATTGGAGATGGGATTTTGGATTTGGATTGCAGTTATCATGATACGTGCAATCGAGGGTATGCAATTATAGATAGACTATCGGTGGCTTGCTTGCTTGAACTAAAAGATAGTCACTCGCTGACAATGCATGACATCATACGGGACATGGGGCTATGGATTGCCGGTGAATCGAAATTCTTTGTTCATGGTGAACGTCTGAAATTGACAAAAGATGAGATAAGGAATAGGTGGGAGGAGGCTAATGGGATGTACGTACTCAAAGGGGATGGTTTACCGGAGCAACCTCATTGCCGAAATTTGTCTACCTTAATTTTTAACACAAGGGGACCAATGATCCCTAGATTGCAAAATAGTTTCTTGCAATTCATGGACAAATTAAGAATCTTAAAAATGGATAATATTACATTTCTTGATATGACACTTGAGATTGTTGGACAATTTACCGAATTGAGGTGGCTTAGAATATGCAATACTAATCTGATAAAGTTTTCGAGTGAATTAGGAAACTTGAGAAAACTAAATGTGTTAGAAATAAAATCAAGAGAAATTCTAGATTTATTTCCGCCAACCATAGGACAACTTAAGGAGCTTAGAAAGCTCTGGATAACCAGACCCACATTCATAAAAATGTTACCTTTGGAGCTTGGAAAGTTGAGTAAGCTAGAGGAACTAGTTCTTCCATTTGACGACGAGGTTAATTTCATCAATCTAATTCCGAATGGGATATTTGAGCATATGAGCAAGCTTAGAAGACTGGAATTGAGTGTGACGAGTGTGGGCATATTACCGGCTGATCTCTGGAATTTGTCCAAGTTGGAGTATCTACGCATCGACTCCTTGGGGTTAGTGGCAGAGCGTGATGGAGAAGATATGGATCATGGGATGGACGAATTTGACATGGACGAATATCCACCTTGGCTGAATTTAACCATAGGCGGTCTCAAGCAGTTGTCCAAGTCCCTAAGAATTCTTGTAATGAAAAGGTGGCCAATTTTTAAGTGGGCCGACATAGGATCAGCTCTTGAGACCATGAACGAGATGTCTAAGTTGTTAATTTTTTACTTTCCGCTTGATGAAATAATCCTAAAAAGTAAAAGGCTGGAGAAGTTCAATGTTTTACGATGCCGTCAATTAGTGAAGTTGCAAGTAGGCGGGGATGCCCTCAAATACCTGTGCTCTTTGACTATCACCATGTGTGCTTCCCTCAAACATATTATTGGCCTTGAATATCTTGAGCATCTAAAAGATCTTAGAATAGACATCTGTCCTAAATTGGAAGGAGAGCTCATGAATCCAAATGAGGGAATTAGGTCATTACCCCATCTACAATTACTTCATCTTTGTTCCCTTCCACAAGTGACGACCATATGTAGTGACCATGTCTCCTTTCCTTCCCTCTTGCGTTTGGACATTGATGCATGTCAGAAACTAGAAAAATTCCCTAGAGGCTTAATGAATGAGAAAAGGCCACTGGTAGGTGCGATCGAGGGAGCAAAGGAGTGGTGGGAAGGGCTAGAGTGGCAAGATAAAGCCTTCAAGTCCTACCTCCTCCCTCTTTTTCGAAATTTGGAGTTAAGAAAGAAGTGAATTATGATCACCCTGGAAAAGTTCTTTTTCGAATTTGGAGGTAATCACATAATGATTTGTCTTGGCTTATTTGACATCTAGAGACTCAATTTCACACTGTTCATCATTCACAATTGCAGGAACAGTGGTGCATGGATGGTTCACAAAGATGGCTCATTTTGGCGTAGCATTTTCTTCTCTTAATGAACTTCACCACTTTGGAGGTGGACACTCTTCTGCCATGGCCACTTCGTTTTCAAGTAAACCGAACTGTTAGCAGTTGTTCATGTGTGTTTGTGTGTTTTTCATTTGCTACATTGGTATAATTTTAGCCATGCATTTAATTTCGGATTGAATCCCATGTTTAGCACTTCACTTTCAGTTCATATTAATTTTCCTTATAGTAAGTGCTCTGGTTGCAAGGCTTATGCCAATTTCTGACGAATATGATGAGCTGGTAAGAGGTTAAAAATATTGCTTTTGGACTTTCTGGCATTGATGCAACCATGAAGTCTCATCTAGTTTCAGAATTTTAATTTTGTCCCTACTGCTAGTCTAGCTGGTTGCAGGATAGTTATACTCGTTGACAGGTTTGTAACAATCCTTGTTAAAGACCAAAAGATAAAACAGAGATAGATGATGGAATAAATGAAATGGATATCTCTCTCCTTCGGTTGGCTGAGTTCTTTTTATAATCTTTTCCTATCCATTTTGGCACTGACAGAAAATGATATGGCAGTGAGAATGGCTTATTTTGGACTCCCTCTTAATATGTTTAGCCATCTTTACTACCCATTTAGCCTTTGATATGACTCATGTTGCACTAGAATGTTATTTATTTAGTATCATAGTTTTTTAATCGTGCAAGTTATTATAGTCTATCTAATGCAAGTAAAAAAAAGAAGAAGGATCAGATACTGTTTATGTTGGATAATTGAAGAATTTGGTGCAGGGACGACCATATAAAGCTTCAATTGTTGACGGAGTTTGTTGTGTAATATATTTATTTTTAAGTGCAGAATCTAATTAAGTACTCACAATGAAATTGTGGGCACAATCGATAAGATAGATTTTTTTTTCTGAAGTTAAGCAAGAATAGATAATTAGATTGACTCGCCATGCACCCCTTTAATAGGTTTTAGATTTTTTCCAAATGTATTTTTTGTGAATTGGTGGCATACCTTAGTTTAGCTTGGTTTCTGAGAAGAATCCAGATTATTTTTTTTCACTTTTTCTAAGAAAAAATGTTAGAGTTTGTGCAGTACTTGACTATTATCTTATCGGTTCAATGGACTTCTATTGGTGGTTGGTTACATAATTGTGGTTCAAATCATGTTTGCTGCTTTCAGATTGTTTTCATCTGGTCAATAGGTTCTTCTCCTTATGTATGTTCAATTGATGTTTTATTTGTTTGTTGTTGAATTGCCTTCGTGGGATTCACCCTTTCCATCTGCTACATAAATCCAACAATATTTAATTTGTTTGGATGAATGTTGGAGATCGAGTTTATTTGTTTTGAATGGTTGACTTAATCAGTAGAGGAATTTGCTGAGAACTCATCGGCTGCACTTCCATAGTAACTAGGCTTGATGTTTCTTGATGAACTTTTTTGTACCCATATCCTACACTTAGAAGACTCAATGGTTTACCACATCATTGTAGCTGAGTCTTGCCAACTCTCACTGGATTCACTTGCGTGGATAATAATCTGGATGTCTACAGTAATTGAGGTCTGCCTGGTTGCAAAAAATGTATGTTCTGTATCTTTGACACAATTTTCCGTTATTTACAGGAGATGTTGGGTCGGTGAGAGATAGAAGAGGAGCTAGCAGTGAAAACAGTTATAGAGTTTTGCTCATTGGTGATGTGAAACATTCTGAAAACTTAGGTATTTCATCTTGCTGTCAGAGCATCTATGACTCAGTTGAATTTAGATAGTCAAAGAATGCTTCCAACTTGTATCTTCCATTAATATATCTTGTTTTTAAACATTAATGAATCAAATAAATTTACCATGTTATGTTGTGAAAGGATAATGATCTTCATGTTATCAGCTCTGGGAAACAGTGCTTGTCAAGTTCTTTACAGTTGCAAAAGTTGTACCAAAAGTTGTTCCCTCTGTTTCACCTGATGAAGCAAGAAAAAAATTCCATGAATCCCGAGAACAAGTAGTTGCAGCGGTTATAAATGCTTTGAAGGTACTTCATTTTTGCTTCTTTAAAATGGGTTTTTTGTTTTCTTTTCTTTTCTTGCTGTTTGTGCTTCATCCACGTCTTTGTTGGCAGGAGCAAGCTGAATTCTATGCTCAAATGTTGTTCCGTGGAGGAGTGAGATCTGCAATTGATTGAACACAGGTCATGAAAGTGGCATTGAGCTGATTTTACTATTTTGCTAGAGTTCTTCGCAAATATTCAATCTTTCAACGCAGGTCATGAAAGTGGCATTGAGCTTTTTGATCAAGGATACAAGTGTAAATTTTGGGAATTCGGAGCTTGCTGTAATTGAGAGAAGAGTCCATTAGAGCTTATAGTTCTTAAATTACTCTATAAATGTTAGTTATTTCAGCATTGTAAAAATGAGATTGTTGGTTCATTTTTTTTACTGTAATAGCACACCGGCTTCATGTTGACATTTCGTGTAACTTTCAGCAATTGTTTCTCCCATTAAATCAATCATCAAAACTACAATGTTTGTCAATGCATCCTATTTTTGCATATATAAAAGAATCTTTTTTCATGAATAAAACACAATAAGAACATTAATATAAAAGAAAAAAACAACTGCAAGGAGGCCCTTAGACTACATACATAAACTAAGCTCAGGCTGCTCAGCTAATTCAGCTCATTCTGAAGTCAAGAACCCACCTGGATGATAATCAATGATATATTAAGAAATTCAGCTAAGAAACAATTATTCATAACAGGCAATGAATAATTTTCAAAAACATAATCAAATACTTCAAGCGGCAGAAACATCATCAATTAAAATTTTTTTTACCCAATATAAAAGAGAAGTATGAATTCTATGACAGGAACCAGGTGATCGGAAAGAGCTCTACGAGGTTGGCGAAAACCTCTATGTTTAGCGAAGTGGCTAGCTATGTGCTAACTGTAGAACTGAGAAATATTTAAAACACTAAAATTGAATTGTTTATACACTGAGCAGGCAGCTATCCGATTACAAATATATATCTTCAACTTATTTGATACACATTAGCATCGACACTCAAATGTGCCATCTTTCTTTTGTGGAGTTCCCTATATCCATAATTTTATCTACGCCACAAAAAAGTAACAACTTACATGCAGTCCCTCAGTCATTCACCACTCGCGAGTAAAAGAAATAACTGCTCATCAGTTATTGCACCCATTTGCTCCTTTCTTCTTTCCAACGGCCACCTCCCTCTCTAATCTCCACCTCCATCACATCATCAGGTTGAGAACATAAGAGCTTAGGAAAGCAGATTATGAGCCAGATGGGTATGTATCTAACACAACCATCATGAATCTTTTAATACATAAGACAAATAATATCATTATGTGAGAAGGCTTATAATAGGATTGAAAAAACTATTAATCCAAACGAAGTATAAACGAAAAAGGTTTATATTAGGATTGAAGCATCTTTTCGACATACTGTTCAATATTCCAAATAGGAGATTATAGTTAAGTATCACGAAAAAGGCGTCTCTATCTCAAAAAAACACAAATCAAATGAAAGAAATTGAGAAAATTTAGGATTTGTTTGGTTGGTTTCAAATCAAATGAAAGAAATGTAAAATTTGGAGATAAAAAATTTCCTTGTGTTTGATTGTCAAAAAATTTAGTGAAATTTCTTTTTATATTTAGTCAAATAAAGTCTATATAAAAATTTTACAAAGTAACTTTTCTTGAAATCGGGGGAAATTTAGGAGACAAATTGAGAAAAAAATATTTCATTTTTATCTTATTTTCTTATTATCCAAACATATAAAAGAAATATTTAAAATTGTTATGTCATTTTATTTTATTGCATTTTTGTTTCTTTTGAAATTACTTTTTCATTTACATTATTTTCATGTCAATGAAACGGCCCTTAATAAATTCTATAGCAACCTCATTGATTACCTTGAACCGAGTGTACGTCTCCTTAATTGAAATATTATCTTTCGAGTTAGGTTTTTTATCCTTAATGGTTAAAACTCCACTACAAAATTAAGAAAATAAAATAAGTCACCATGAAATAAAATTTTTCTACCTTTTCGTCTCATGGCGACGTGAAATTCTAATAGGATCTTGTCAAGAATAAACTAGAGGGGAAAACATAGCAGACACATTCAACCATAAAAACCACTTATATTCAACAATAGGGTACTTCACCAAGGACTAATTCCATAATATTTATATTAATGTATTGTGTGAAAGAAAATCCTTTTCTATGGTTCCTTTTCCTAGAAATAGTTATTCATAAATTAATACATCTTAATCACACCAGGGCATGACCCTCCAAATGTTGCTGGCTAAAATAGCGCAAACATAAAAAAATTTGCAGTCATATATGCCCTTACAAAAAAAAAAGCTGTCAGAAGCAAAAATCCATTCGTTTTATTTTGAAGAAACCTCAGGTAAGTAAACCCTCAAGAAATAGATGGCATTCACCCTTAATAGGAAGTCCATCATGCAATACCTCACTCACATATTGGATTTGAAGAACTTTTCCCATACAGAGCATGAAACAGGCCCTAAATAAGATCAAGTGTGAGTGATCTCACCTGCACATATATATTTGCTTAGGCTGACTTTGCTTACACACTAATTTCTCACCTTTGAAATATGAACACCGAGATTCCGATGCACCCCTGAGCATTCAATGCACAACAAAATTTCAAGATTTAATGACGCCCATTTAGGTTCAAGAGCATCACATTCAGGAAATTTGTTATTACCAGGAATTCTCCTAAGAATTGTACACACATTATCATGACCATTGTGTATTATATCCCCTTCTAATGCCTCATCTGTATCACCTCTTATAAATAAATATTCAGGTTCACTTTCAACTAAGTTGTTCGTATCATGGATGCACGAATTGGCCGATTCCGAGTGGAATTGGCCCGGCCCCGAATCGGCATCTAAATTGGCCGATTTACCCCTATTCTGACCGATTTAAATCCGATTCGGAATCGGGGTAAATCGGGAAGAATAGGTTTTTTAGATAAATGCCTAAAATACCCTATGTATGATATTTATTAAATTATTTAAGCATGGGTAAAATTGAAATTTTGATTTTAAAAACCTAAAATTACCTCGTCTAACCCACTCTGCCGCCGCGCTTCGCTTGCCTCCGACCTCAGCTCCGACCAGGCTTCCGACCTCGCCTCCGCCCTCGCAACCTCACCTCCGACGGGTGGCCGGCTAACAGCGCTGTGGACACGAACCTCGCCTCCGACGGGTGGCCGTCCGAACGGTAATTTTTGTAAAGTTGGATTTTTTTGTTGAAATTGAATGTTGTGATGTGCAAATTGTTATCTATGTTGTGCTGTGCAAAGTGTATGGTATGTGCTGTGCAAATTGTATGGTATGTGCTGTGCAAATTGTAGGCTATGCTTCACAAATTTTTTTCATTGCTGATTTGGGATTCATGATCAAATTCTTTTCATTGTTGTGTTGTGCAAAATTGCGTGTTGTGCATGCAAATTGCTATGTGTTGTGCAAATTGTATGATCAAATTTTTTTGTGCAAAAATTGTGTTGTGCTGTGCAAATTTTTTTTCAAATGCTATGTGCTGTGCAAATATGTTTTTTCATTTTGTTCATGCATCCAAATTGCTTGAGCTGTGCAAATTGTCACAGGGAAGATGGATTGTGTGCTGTGCAAATTATATGCTGTGTAAATTGTCGTGCTATGCAAATAATTGTTGGTGCTGTGCAAATTGTTGGTGCGGACAAATTTGCCTGCTCTTCCAAACGAGATTGGGATTTCAATTACAAACCCTCCCCTTAGTATCTTCTAGGCTATAATGAAGCTCTCCACTAACATACCATGCAAGGTGAGGGAGTTCATATGAGTCGGAGTTCTACTACGTCTGATGGTTTGTTTTTGCCTCCTAAACCTGAGGGAGTTCATATGAGTGGGAGTTATATGCCTCCTTTTATACAAGGATCTCGTGTTGATGCAGATGATAGCTCTACTCTTCCCATTGGTGATAATGATTCAGACTCCGAAGATGTTTCAGATGATGAATTTTGTGCTGAATATTCATTTTTTGGACTTGTATTAATCTCGTGTTGTTATTATTTGATACAACACAAATGATGATATATCAAATGTTATACTTGTGACATTGAGGTATTGTGATGCTCTTTTATACTTGTATTAAATTATAAATTTGTGTATTTATGTTAAAAAATTATATAATTATGTATTTCAGGTTTTTATATTATGGGTTGTCAAATTTTTGTATATGACCGATTTAGAGCGATTCAGGCTAATTTAACTGAACCGATTCCTGTCCGATTTAGACCGATTTCAATTCCGATTCCAACTCCCTCGAAAACCGATTCTGATTCTAATTCCGATTTATGTAACCAACCATGGTTCGTATCAACATCCAGCCTTTGAAAGGGGACCTATTTAACATACATTGAATCCTTAATAATCAGTTTTTTCATCTTTTAGTGGCACATATGTAAAATAGTCACAAGATCACTAGAATATGGCTCAAGTAATACAGTAAATAAGTGTCTGTCATTACACAAAATAGTGCTACCATGACCATTACCCGTTCATGAAAAGAAGAATTCAGAAGTGAAGCAGTGACTCCTCTAATTTTATCAACCCAATCTTTATGATCAGCTCCATTTTCTGCCTGTTATCATTATATTGTCCCACTTTTCCAATAGAAACAAAACACAAGTTCTGTAGAGACCCGCAAAGTATCGGTCTTTAAGGGAGAGATAATTCTGAAGCAGAAACGAAGATCAGATTGCTCTGCATCCATCTTAATGATAGATGTCCGCAGATAAACAGTCCGACAACCAAGGTTTTCTTCATCCCGAGATAATGCCCAGTGTTGGGTGAATTTAAATTTGTCAAAAACCGCACCACGTTCTGACATGCCTGATGATTGATGAACAAATGTCAAAACCTGATCTTATATACAAACCTAAAATTTGAACCTTTGGACAGAAAAGAAATGTTACATATAATTCAAGGGCAAGGATGTAAATTTCCCTCGTGAACAAATGGTTCCATCTGACTCAACAATTCATATCACTGTCAAGTAATATGTACATCCGAAGATAGAAAGGGGAATATTTGACCACATCATAGAAAATTTTTCAACTGAAAAATCTACCACTGCCTGTACCTGCTTGAAATATCTAAGGTGGGCATCCATAGCTGTACTAATAGGCTCCAAGAAAGCAAATGTTTTCCTTGCTTCAACATTGGCAAGGGCATTTACCTGAATCCCTTAGTATCAAAATGGCCAGTTGAAAAGGGATTCATTTTTTAGTAAGAAAGAAAAGCAGAAAAGTATACGCACTAGATTGAAACGGCATCTCTCAAATGAAGACTTAGAATTGCTCATTTCCCGCAACGCAAAATTACATTTTGTCAAGTACGGAAAAAACAACGTAATAATTGCATGACTAGCATAGTAAATATCAATATTGAATAAACAAAAATATTGATATTAGAAACATTCATGGAATATTGATATTAGAAACATTCATGGTAACAGACAGCAGGAAAGGTTTCATGCCTCTTCAAGAGAAGCAATAATGTCTGGCCGTATCCCCTTCTCTAAAGACATGAACTTCTTCCGTGCCTAATTGAAAAAATTACATATGGTTTAAGACAGAGCCCAAGATAATAGCTTAATTAAAATTTTAGACCATGAGATCACGTTTCCAAGAACCTACTTCTTTCAAGTTAAAAAACAATTGGCGTTCAAGTTTTTCTTAAACAATAGATATAAGTCTGACCTGATCGAATGCAAGTGAAGCTTTGTCCAAGCGTCTACGAGCATCTTGCAAAAAGAAACAATCCAGAAAAGGGTTATTATTTTCAAGGACAAAGCTTCATTTTCTGAATTAAACAAAAGTAATGATGACTCAGTATTTTCTTCCATTTTAGGTGATTACTTGATAAATTTAAAAAATACTTTTTCTTTTTGAAATCAAAATCATCTAAAATGGAGTAAAAACCACTGACCTTCACTTCTTGAAAGTCAATGCTCATGAACTGGGTTAGACGATCAGCCAACATATGCTCCAACTGCAACATGAAAATTGTATACAACTTTACACACTATTATCAGCATTCAGAAGGAGATGAGAAAGCATCTCAAAGTTTAACGAAACCTGATAATGGAGAAGCTCCTTGTAAGTACAAAGTTCACGAAATGCAGTCGTAAACTAAGACAAAACGAAATATAACTATTATCTATTTATCGATTATATTGAATTTGAGAAGGATTTATCGAACATAATATTGTTGGTTAATTATGGTCCATAGAAGGATTTTATTTATAAAGATCTACTTGTTCCAGGAAATATTGATTTGGCAAAAGGAGGTGAATTGTATTTTGTAAATATAAAACAGTTACGAGGGAAAGATTTTATTTAAGACAAGGAGCTCAATCAAAAGAGATTTATTCTGTATGGAAAGATTTTGTCTTGAAAATGGAATACAACTAGATGATAAGACAGTTCTTGAAGAAATTATTTTGTAAATTTAATATAATGAACCAGATGCTTGGAAATTATGTTTGCTAATTGAGTTGAATAAGCTCGAGTCAAACTCACTTAATTTGTCTTCAAGTCTAGCACATTTGGCATTTGAGTTTATTCTAACTCATGAAGCAACACAAACACATTGAGAGTCATATTAATACCACTATAAAATGATAAATAACGTGATTTAACAATGTAACTTCTAGGTTACATGATCAAGTCCACCATATATGAAAAATAAAAAACTTTTTTACGCAAGTTAATGTTTAACTGATCAAGCCACTAATTTGGTGCATGGTGGCGATTCAGGCAAAGAAGAAAGAGGCATTTCCTTTCATGTTTAAACTAATTTTATTGATGATCTTAACCTTGAATCAAATCCACAACAATCAAAGTCAAAACTCAGTAGTCCTACTAACTGGTTAAATTCATTGAAGCAACATTTGAAAAGCATTGACAAACATTTTAAGTTCATCTATTGTAACTGAAATGACAAAACTTTGGTTTATTTGTGAATGAAGCTACACCACTAACAATGAATTTTAAGCCTTGTATTAGAATCATGGAAGGATTTGCTGTAACACTTGCTACAACAAATTTCTTATAGCAGCCCTCTGGTTGGTGCAAATTAATTGTTTATGATGGTTATACCTTTCAAATTCCATGAATTGTGGTAATTTACACCATTACAAGGTTCTTCTTCTTATACATTTTTAACGGTCAACTTCATCTACTTTCATTCTCATCACATTTGCACCTCATCAAGCCCTCGCTCCCCCCCCATCTTCCTTGATCTGTTACTTTCTTCTTCTCTCCATTATTCCTACATCCACTTCTTCTTTCTCCAACCCCACAAGATGTTCAGTCGTTTTGGCAAAAAGAAATACCAGAAGGAAACCCCTTCCAACATCCCTTCTGTACAAGGGCTGATCAACAATGCAACGAGGATTCATCAAGCACGTCAGACCTCTGTCATAGGGGTAGATCAAGCAAACCCACAAGGTCAAACGCCAGGAAATTCGATTATAGCTGGACCATCTGCTCCTTCTACATCATCGACCTCTGCTCAAGCTCTTCCTCAAGCTGGTGGCAGGAGCCGGATTTCGTCCTCGGTCTCCATTGGGCAAGACCAAGCCTTCGATGAGGTATGCAAATTTCTTACTGAAGATGATGTTGGAATTGTTGGGATTTATGGCATGGGCGGGGTTGGGAAGACCACCCTTGCAAAAAAAGTTTGGTACGAGTTTTTGGGGCCCTCTAACTTTAAAGTCCTCTCTATTGTTGTCTCAAAAATCCTAAACGTCGATCGGATTCAAGAAGATATTATGGAGGAGATGGATTTACCCTTTAAGAAGGATGCACAACCTCACAAACGTGCAAGGGATATAAACAAGGCAATTGCTAGCAGCCGGAGGAAACTAGCCTTACTTTTTGATGATATATGGGAAGCTTTAGATTTATATGAGATTGGAGTTTTGGGTGAGATGACTGTTGATACATCCATCTTCAAAATAATTTTTACTACTCGATTAGAAGATGTATGCTCACAGATGCAGCCTGATAGAGAGATCAAAATTCAACCTCTAGGCTGGGATGACTCTTGGGCATTATTTGCCAAACATGTTGGGACTAAGACCCTTCATTCCTCCCATAATGAAATCCTTGACCTTGCTAAAAGTGTTGCTAAAGAATGTAGAGGGCTGCCGCTCGCACTCATCGTTATTGGTAGGGCCATGACATGTAAATACAGTCGTGGAGCTTGGGAAGACGCATTGTATAATCTTCGAAAATCTCCGGCGAAGGTTCAAGGGTCTGAAGAAAGACTATTTTCTATCTTAAAATTGAGTTATGACAACATACAAAATGACGTTGAGAAGGAGTGTTTCTTGTTTTGCTGTTTGTATCCTGAAGATTGGAGAATTCATCAAAAAGAGCTTGTAGAGTTTTGGATTGGAGATGGGATTTTGGATTTGGATGGCAGTTATCATGATACGCGTAATAGAGGGTATGCAATTATAGAAAGACTGTCGGCGGCGTGCTTGCTTGAATTAAAAGGTAGCTCTCAAACTGACAATGCATGATGTCATACGGGACATGGGGCTATGGATTGCCGGTGATTCGAAATTCTTTGTTCATGGTGAACGTCTGAAATTAACAAAAGATGAGATAAGGAATAGGTGGGAGGAGGCTAATGGGATGTACGTACTCAAAGTCAATGATTTACCAAAGCAACCTCATTGCCGAAATTTATCTACCTTAATTTTTGACAGACCAATGAGACTTGAGTTGCAAAATAGTTTCTTGCATTCCATGGACAAATTAAGGATCTTAAAAATGCATAATCTTACATTTCTTGATACGACATTTAAGATTGTTGGACAGTTTGTTGAATTGAGGTGGCTTAGCATACGCTTTACTAATCTAGAAAAGTTTCCAAGTGAGTTAGGGAACTTGAGAAAACTAAATGTGTTACAAATAGAATTTATAACACATTTAGATTCACTTCCGCCAGCCATAGGACAACTTAGAGAGCTTAGAAAGCTCTGGATAACCAGCCCCAAAGTCATAAAAATGTTACCTTTGGAGCTTGGAAAGTTGAGTAAGCTAGAGGAACTACTTCTTCTAAATCACAGTGAATCGTTGTTATGGACTGATCCATTTGAACGTGCAAATTACAAGGATAAATTCATCAATCTAATTCCGAATGGGATATTTGAGCATATGCACGAGCTTAGAAGACTGCAATTGAGTGTGATGAGTGTGAGGATATTACCGGCTGATCTCTGGAATTTGTCCAAGTTGGAGCATCTGCTTATCGAAGCCTCGGGGTTAGTGGCAGAGCATGATGGAGAAGATATGGTCTTATTTGACATGTATGAATGTCCACCTTGGCTGAATTTGGTCAGTGTTGACGTTACTTTAAGCATAGATGGTCTAAAGCAGTTGTCCAAGTCCCTAAGAACTCTTGAAATGAAAAGGTGGCCAATTTTTAAGTGGGCCGACATAGGATCAGCACTTGAGTCCATGAACGAGATGTCTGAGTTGTCAATTGCTGAGTTTCCTCTTGATGAAATAATCCTAACAAGTAAAAGGCTGGCGAAGCTCTATATTGTACGATGCCCTCGATTAGTTAAGTTGCAAGTAGGCGGGGATGCCCTCAAATGCCTGTGCTTTTTGACTATCTTCAAATGTGCTTCCCTCAAACATATTATTGGCCTTGAGTATCTTGAACATCTAACAGATCTTGAAATAAATGATTGTCCTGAATTGGAAGGAGAGCTCGTGAGTCCAAATAAGGAAATTGGGACATCACCTTCGTGCTTTCCCCATCTAGAATCACTTTATCTTCGTTCTCTTCCACAAGTGATGACCATATGTAGTGACCATGTCTCCTTTCCTTCCGTCTTGCATTTGAATGTATCTCTATGTCAGAAACTAGAAAAATTTCCCAAAGGCTTAATGAATGAGATAAGGCCACTACAAGGTAAGATTGAGGGAACAAAGGAGTGGTGGGAAGGGCTACAGTGGCAAGATGAAGACTTCAAGTCCTACGTCCTCCCTCTTTTTAAAGATTTAAGCGAGTGAATTATGATGACCATGTAAAAGTTCCTTTTTTCGAATTTGGAGGTAATCACGTATCGATATGTCTTGGCTGATTTGACATCTAGAGGCTCAATTTCACACTGATCATCATTCACATATGCAGGAACAGAGGTGTATGGATGGTTCACAAAGATGGCTCATTTTGGGTTAGCATTTTCTTCTCTTAATGAACTTCACCACTTTGGAGTTGGACACTCTTCTGCCATTGCCACTTCATTTTCAAGCAAACCAAACTGTCAGCAGTTGTTCATGTGTGTTTGTGTGTCTTTCATTTTCTAGATTTGTATAATTTTAGCCATGCATTTAATTTCGGATTGAATCCCATGTTTAGCACTTCACTTTCAGTTCATAATTATTGTCCTTGTAATAAGTGCTCTGGTTGCAAGGCATATAGTAAGAGGTTAAAAATATTGCTTTTGGAGTTTCTGGCATTGACACAACCAAGAAGTCTCATCAAGTTTCAGGAATTTTAATTTTGTCCCTACGTGCAGCTGGTTGGAGGATGGTTATATTAGTTGACAGGTTTGTAACAACCTTGTTAAAGGCCAAAAGATAAAACAGAGATAGAACTTCAGTTTGCTAATGGAATAAATGAGTGTAATGGATTTATCTCTTCTCTCCTCCGGTTGGTTGAGTTCTTTTTCTAATCTTTTCCTATCCATTTCGCACTGCCAGAAAATGGTATGGCAGTGAGAATGGCTTATTTTGGACTATCTTTACTACCCATTTAGCCTTTGATATGACTCATGTTGCACTAGAATGTTATTTGTTTAGTATCAGAGTTTTTTAATCGTGCAATTTATTATACTCTGTCTAATGAAAGGAAAAAAGAAAAAGAAAGATCAGATACTGTTTATGTTGGATTTCACTGCAGCTAATTTTGTTCAGCTACATTGTTACTTCTTAATTTACTTGATAATTGAAGAATTTGGTGCAGGGATGACCATATAAAGCTTCAATTGTTGACGGAGTTTGTTGTGTAATATATTTATTTTTAAGTGCAGAATCTAATTAAGTACTCACAATGAAATTGGGGGCACAAACTAAAAGATAGATTTTTTTTATTTTCTTTTCTAAAGCTAACCAAGAATAGATAATTAGATTGACTGGTCATGCACCCCTCTCATCATTGTGATTCAAATCATCTTCCACCTGATTAAACATGCTTTCTTTAATAGCTTTTAGATTTTTTCCAAATGTATTTTTTGTGGATTTGTGGCATACCTTAGTTTAGCTTGGTTTCTGAGAAGAATCCAGAGTATTTTTTTTCATTTTTCTTAGAAAAAAGGTTAGAGTTTGTGCAGTACTTGACTATTATTTTAGTGGTTCAATGGACTTCTATTGGTGGTTGATTACATAATTGTGGTTCAAATCATCTTCCATCTGATTAAACATGTTTGCTGCTTTCAGATTGTTTTCATCTGGTCAATAGGTTCTTCTCCTTATGTATGTTCAATTGATGTTTTATTTGTTTGTTGTTGAATTGCTTTTGTGGGATTCACTCTTTCCATCTGCTATATAAATCCCACAATATTTAATTTCTTGCAAAATTATGTTGGAGATCGAGTGTAGTTGTTTTCAATGGTTGACTAAATCATTAGAGGAATTTGCGGAGAACTCATTGGCTTGCACTTGCATAGTAAGTAGGCTTGATGTTGCTTGATGAACTTTTATGTACCCATATCCTTACACTTAGAAGACTCAATGGTTTAGCACATCATTGTAGCTGAGTCTTGCTAACTCTCACTGGATTCACTTGCATGGATAATAATCTTGATGTCTACAGTAATTGAGGTCTGCCTGGTTGCAAAAAATGTATGTCTGTATCTTTGACACAATTTTCCGTTATTTACAGGAGATATTGGGTCCGTGAGAGATAGAAGAGGAGGTAGCAGTGGAGACAGTTATAGAGTTTTGCTCATTGATGATGTGAGACATTCTGAAAACTTAGGTATTTCATCTTGCTGTCAAAGCATCTATGACTCGGTTAAATTTAGATAGTCAAAGAATGCTTCCAACTGGTATCTTGCATTTAATATATCTTGTTTTAAACATCAATAAATCAAATAAATTTACGCATGTTATGTTGTGAAAGGGTAATGATCTTCATGTTATCAGCTCTGAAACAGTGCTTATCATGTTCTTTACAGTAAAAGTTGTACCAAAAGTTGTTCTCTCTGTTTCACCTAATGAAGCAAAAAAATTCCATGAATCCCTAGAACAAGGAGTTGCAGCGCTTATAGTTGCTTTGAAGGTACTTCATTTTAGCGGCTTTAAAATGGGTTTTTCTTTTTCTTTTCTTTTCTTGCTGTTTGTGCTTCTTTTACGAAGACAAAATTGAGCAGCTCATACTCGTCTTGGTTGGCAGGAGCATGCTGAATTCTATGCTCAAACGTTGGTCCTGGAGGGGTGATACTGCAATTGAACCAGACTCTATCATGGCCTGATTTTTCTGGTTTCGAGTCTTCACAAATATTCAATCTTTCAACACAGGCCATGAACGTGGCCTTGAGCTTTTTGATCAAGGATGCAAGTATAAATTTTGGGAATTTGGAGCTTGCCGTAATTGAGAGAAGAATCCATTAGAGCTTATAGTTTTCAAATTACTATATGAATGATAGTTATTTCAGCATTGTAAATATGAGATTTTTGGTCCATTTTTGTTTACTGTAATGGCACACCGGCTTTATCTTCACATTTCTTGTAACTTTCAGCAATTGTTTCTCCCATTAAATCAATCATAAAAACTACAATGTTTGTCAATACAGTCTATTTTTGCATATATAAAAGAATCTTTTTCATGAATGAAACACAATAAGAACATTAAGATTATTATCGACCGTGCTCCCCTCGGTGTCATCAAGTATATACGGAACATTATCAGGTTGAGAACATAAGAGATTAGGAAAAAGAATATGAAGCCAGACGGGCATGTATCTACACAACCATCATGAATCTTTTAGTGCATAAGACAAATAATATCATTATGTGAGAAGTTTTATAATAGGATTGGAACTAACTATTAATCCAAACAAAGTATAAACGTTGTACCTAATATAAATGGATATCTGACTGGTAAATCAACTAAACATCATGATCAGAGGTTACAAAATAACAATTGTGATCATATCAGCATATAAATATTTAGCATATGAATCAGAGGTTCTTCCACGGAAATTGCGCCCATTAATATCTGCACCAAATTGTAAAAGAAGCTCCATCACAGCAAGATCCTCCCCATGGCATGCAAGATGCAATACGGAACAACATTGAAGACAAGAAGCATGCATTGCCTGATTCTATCAAATGACAAGCCTGTGGATCGTGGGGTATATCAATACTTATATTATTCATTCTGTCCTGTACGTCACATGAATGATAGGTATCACCAACTACCAACTCTTCATAAGTCGTATCGGAATCATAATCAGATGTCACAAGGAGCTTGTATGCTCTCTTAATGTCCTCTACTGATAGCTTCAAAGAAGGCCAAATCAGTGATGATTCACAGTTAAGTGATCACGAAAAAGGTGTCTCTATATCAGAAAAAACAGAGTATCCTTCCAAGTTAAACAAACTTTGGGTATGTTTGGTTGTTTTGAAATGATATAAAAGAATTGTAAAACTTAGATATAAAAAATTTCTTTATATTTGGTTGTCAAGAAATTTAGTTAAAGAAAATTTTAGATTCAGTTAAAGCAGGTCTATGTAAAAATTTTACAAAGTAACTTTTCTTCACATTGGGGAAGTTTTGGGAGTCAAACATGAGAAAAATATTTCATTTTCATATTATTTTCCTATTATCTAAACATGAAAAAAAATATTTAAAATTTTGATTTCAATTTATTTTATTGCATTTTTGTTTCTATTAAAATTATTTTTCATTTACATTATTTTCATACCAACTAAATGGGCCTTTAATGAATACTATAGCAACCACATTGATTACGTTGAACTGAATGTACGTCTCCTTAATTGAGATATTATCTTTCGGGGAAGGTTTTTAACCCTAATGGCAGAAACTCCACTACAAAATTGAGACAATAAAATAAGTCACCATGAAATAAAATATTTCTACCTTGTTCATTTCATGGCGACTCGAAATTCTAACAGGATCTTGTCAACAATAAACTCAAGGGGAAAACATAGCAGACACATTCAACCATAAGAGCCACTTATATTCAACAATAAGATACTTCTCCAAGGACTAATTCCATGATATTTATATTAATGTATTGTATGAAAGAAAACCCTTTTCTATGGTTCCTTTTCCTAGAAATAGTTATTAATAAATTAATACATCTCAATCACACCAGAGCATGACCCTCCAGATGTTGCTGGCTAAAATAGCAGACTCATACAGACATAAAAAATTTTGCAGTCATATATTCCATAATAATAAAAAAAAGCTCTTAGAAGCAAAAATCCACTCGTTTTATTCTGAAGAAACCTCAGGTAAGTAAACCCTCAAGAAAATAGATGGCATTCACCCTTAATAGGAAGTTCATCATGCAACACCCTCACATCTTGGATTTGAAGAACTTTTCCCATACGAGCAAAGCATTGACTAAACAAGCGGGTCCTAAATCAAGATCAAGTGTGAGTGATCTCACTGCACATATATATTTGCTTAGGCTGACTTAATACTAGCACAGAGTCCTAAATAAGATAGATAATGGATACTTTGTTTGCATTCTGGTTTCTCACCTTTGAAATATGAACGTGGAATATTTGACCACATCATAGAAAAATTTTCAATTGAAAAATCTACCACTGCCATGCATGGTTGCATAAATCGGAATCGGAATCGGAATCGGTTTTCCAGTGAATCGGAATCGGAATCGGAATCGGTCTGAATCGGCCAGGAATCGGTTCAGTTGAATCGGTCCAAATTAATTTAATCAGTTATATATAATAATTTGACAATTTATAATATAAATATATTAAAATTAAGTATTGATGTTATTTTGATATTATTCTGTGTATTATAGTTTTTGATATTTTTAAATATTTTTTAAGATTTTTTTAAATTATTTCTAATTAATTATTATTTTTGACTCGAGTTAGACTCGAGTCAACTTTTAATTACAAGAATGCCACCGTACGATTTTTACCCCCCGCCGCCACCGGCGGCCCGGTCGGCGGCGAGTCTCACGGCGGCGATGTCGGAGGATGTCGGCAGCCCGGTCGATGTCGGCAGCCCGGCCGGACGAACCGTCGGCAGCCCGGCCGGACGAACCGTCGGCGGCCCGGAGCCGGCGGCGGAGTCGGCGGCGATCGTGCGTGCCCGATTCGGTCCGGCCACGGGTGGGCGGCGACGTTGCGAGGTCGGCGGCGAGGTCGGCAGCCCGGTCGGCGGCGAGCGCGGAGTCGGGGCCGCACGGCGGAGGCGGAAATCGGGCGGCGGCGGGCGGACGAGCGGCGGCGGTGTCGGGGGATTTGATTTTAGGTTTTAAAATCCAAATTACCATTTTACCCATGCTTAAATAATTTAATAAAAATCATACCTAGGGTATTTTGGTAATTTCCTAAAAAACCGATTCCGATTTAAATCGGCCGATTCCGCACGGAATCGGCCGATTTCTGCAACACTGCTGCCATGTCCCTGCTTGAAATATCTCAGGTGGGCATCCCTAGCTGCTCTAATAGACTCCAAGAAAGCAAATTTTTTCGTTGTTTCTAAACTGGAGTAAAACCAGTGACCTTCACTTCTTGCAAGTCCATGCTCATGAACTGGGTTGGAGGATCAGCTAACATATGCTCCAACTGCAACATGAAAATTGTATACAACTTTACACAGTATTATCAGCATTTAAAAGGAGATGAGAAAGCATCTCAAAGTTTAACGAAACCTGAGAACAGAGAAGCTCCTTGTAAGTACCAAGTTCACGAACTGCAGTCGTAAACTTAGACTAAATGGAATATAACTATTATCTATTTATCGATTAAATTGAATTTGAGAAGGATTTATCGAACATAATATAGTTGGTTAATTATGGTCTGATAGAAGGATTTTATTTATAAAGATCTACTTGTTCCTGGAAATATTGATTTGGCAAAAGGAGGTGAATTGTATTTTGTTAATATAAAACAATGATGAGGGAAAGATTTTATTTAAGACAAGGAGCTCAATCAAAAGAGATTGATTCTGTATGGAAAGATTTTGTCCTGAAAATAGAATATAACTAAATGGTAAGACAGTTCTTGAAGAAATTATTTTGTAAATTAAATATAATGAGCCAGAGGCTTGGAATTATGTTTGCTAATTGAGTTGAATAAGCTCGAGCCAAACTCGCTTAATTTGTCTTCAAGTCAAGCACATTTCACATGCATTTGAGTTTATTCTAACTCATGAACCAACACCAACACATTGAGTGTCGATATTTACAAAATTGTAAAAAACACTTCACATTTACAGGCTGCAAGAAAGAATAAAAACAAATTCGGGCAGAATTTGTACTTCACAATTCTGCTTCCAACAAGCAATTAAGAAAGTTTAGTATCGGGATCGCAGAGAACAGAGCAAAAACTTCTCACTTGTCCAAAACTTTTACGTCTGCTTAATCTTGGCCAAATATTGTAGTAAAGAGTAGGCCTTCCCATTTGCTCTATCAGTACCATTCCTTGCAAGCTCTGTAAGAGGAATTCTAGCACCCAATCTTCCGATGCAAGTCAAATTTTCCACCTCTTTCTTACACAGAGCAAGTAGAACTGCAGCAAAAGTGGAAAGAGCTGTAGCTGCATCTTTCTTTCCTCTTGAACTTCCTCTTTGGAGTAGATCTAGTAGAGCTTTAATGGCACCAGATGCCCAATTACGATCTTATTCTCATCTATGAGAGATAAGCTAAACAGGGTGGCCGCATCAATCTCTCTCGCTTCCATGCTTCCTCTTTTAAGAACTTCCACAATACGAGGAACAGCTGCAGCTAACATTATCAAACCTTTATTGTTTTCATATTTGGAGAGATACCCATTCGCTCCAGTATAAATAGTAACTATCTGTTCTTCGACCGCAAGGGGAGCTGATTGAGATTGTTTAAGCAACTCGCGTAATCGTTGACCTCTTGCCAATTGGTTTTGGGTGGCTTTATCAAGATCAGAAGCAAATTGCGCAAAGGCTTCTAGCTCTGCGAATTGCGCTAGTTCCAATTTTAATTTACCAGCTACCTGTTTCATGGCTTTAATTTGAGCCGCGGATCCTACTCTGGAGACCGAAATACCCACGTTAATAGCCGGACGAATTCCAGCATTGAAGAGATCCGCGGATAAGAATATTTGTCCATCTGTAATCGAAATCACATTAGTGGGAATATAAGCCGAAACGTCCCCGGATTGAGTCTCAACTATTGGTAAAGCGGTCATACTTCCTTCACCTAAACGAGAATTTAATTTAGCAGCTCTTTCCAAAAGGCGTGAATGTAAATAAAAAGCATCTCCTGGATAAGCTTCGCGCCCCGGCGGCCTTCTTAATAGAAGAGACATTTGGCGATAGTGCTTGTGCTTGTTTGGAGGGATCATCATAAATTATTGAAGTATGTCGTTCACGGTACATAAAATATTCAGCAAGAGCCGCCCCTGTATAAGGCGCAAGGTATTGTAATGTCGCAGGGGAATCCGCCGTTTCGGCTACTACAATAGTATATTCCATTGCCCCTTGCTCCTGGAAAGTAGTCACTACCTGAGCCACGGAGGATGCTTTTTGACCAATAGCTACATAAACACATATTACATTTTGCCCTTTTTGATTAAGAATAGTATCTGTGGCTACTGCTGTTTTTCCAGTCTGTCTGTCCCCAATAATTAATTCTCGCTGGCCGCGTCCTATAGGGATCATCGAATCAATAGCAATAAGACCTGTTTGAAGAGGCTCATATACGGAACGTCTTGAAATAATGCCCGGAGCGGGAGATTCAATTAACCGAGATTCAGAAGCAGAAATTTCACCTCTCCCATCAATGGGTTTAGCCAGAGCATTTATAACACGCCCCAAATAAGCCTCACTCACCGGTATTTGAGCAATTCTTCCTGTTGCTTTTACAGAACTTCCTTCTTGTATCATCAAACCGTCGCCCATTAATACAACGCCAACATTATTTGATTCCAAGTTTAGAGCAATGCCTATTGTACCCTCATCAAATTCTACTAATTCTCCTGCCATTACTTCATCAAGACCGTGAATACGAGCAATGCCATCATCCACTTGAATCAATTTGGATTGGCTCTAGTTTGTTTAAAAAATGTGGTTCGAGGAACTATATGTGGAGCAATCTGCCATAAATTGATACTGACTCCTCAGAATTTGGTAACTTCAACTCCATTAACAACCACTTATGAATCGTTTTTCGAGCTACACCCTTTATCTCAAGTTTTGGATCGAACGAATCCATTGACTCAAATAGTTCATGGGCGAAAATCGAGTTATTTGGGTCCTGGAGGATTGATGGGGCGAACCGCCAGCTTTCGGATACGAGATATCCATACTAGTCACTATGGGCGTATTTGCCCAATTGACACGTCCGAAGGAATCAATGTTGGGCTTATTGGATCTTTAGCCATTCATGCAAGGGTTGGTCATTGGGGGGTCTATAAAACGTAAAATAGGAGTTTTTCATTCATTGGTCAGAGGTAAAAAATGTATGTCAAGTTGGAGAAAGGCAGAGAAGAGTGAGGAAAAGCATAGATTAAAGAGAATTGCGAGAACTCGAGTACAAGCTTTTGCAAGAGATGTACACATTTCAGCTCAGAAGGCACGAAGAGTAATTGATCAGATTCGTAGACATTCTTATGTGGAAACACTTACACTACTCAAACTCATGCCCTACCGAGCATCTTATCCCATTTTTAAATTGCTTTATTCCACAGCAGCAAGCACTAGTCACAATCTGGGTTTCAACGGAAGTTAAAGAGGTAGCTATTTTGAAAGGTTAAAGACTCGGGCTCAAGGGCGTAGTTATCTGATAAAAAAACCCGCCTATCATATCACTATTGTATTGAAGGATAGAACCTTACATGAAATGAGTACTCCTACTTCAATTCTTAAAAAAAAGCGAATCAAACTTCTTAACACATAATTCAGTGTAAGCGTCAGATTTTGAAGCATTTGTTGAGTCTTTGGGCATGTTTTGTAGCCTGCAGTCAATCCATGTTTGAATAGAACGGTCATAAGTCTACAGCACCAAAAACAAACATTGAATTAGTAGGCATGCAAAAGACACTTATTTGTTTACTAGTAAAGAATGAGTTCATTCATGTACTAAGCTATAGAATCTAGAATTATCATGCTAAACATAAACAATCAATATTCTGGTACCAATCAATCAAGTATGAGATGTCGTTTTGCAATAATTTGAGAAGTAGATGCCTTGAAAAGTCACGTCAAAGGTTGGTGCCCAGTCTTCGCCACTTTAATGTGCATTGCCACGTGATAATTTGGGAGAGTTTTGTAGCCGCAATCAATCCATGTATGAATAGAAGAACGCTCATAAGTCTACGGCACCAACAACAAACATTGAATTAGTAGGCATGCAAAAGACACTTATTTGTTCACTAGTAAAGTATGAGTTCATTCATGTACTAAGTTATAGAATCTAGAATTATGACGTTAAACATAAAGGCTAACAATCACTATTCTGGCACACAAAAATAAAGGATTTTCCAGCTCATTACTGTTGAGAAAAATCCCTGGAGATCAATAACAGCGAAGTAACTGCATGTTCTTGCGTTCCCAAATCATCTACAGATTATAGATCAACAAGTAGTGGTATGGCTCCTGCCTCTGCTATTAGTACTCTGTTGTCGCTGCTCCACTTGGCGAGCAATCGAATTTTAAAGGAAGCAGCTCTTTGCTCCTCCAGTGAGTTGCTAAACAGCTTTCTGACAAGCGTGTTGATGACTGACCAATCCCCACTTACATCCTGGATGGAGCCATCACTGCTCATTCTACCCGTAGTTGTTCCCAGAGGCTGTTCAACTTTGTTCGCTTCACACCATTGTTGAATCAAGCTTCTTAACCCATAATTCGGTGTTAGCGTCAGATTTTGAAGCATTTGTTGAGTCTTTGGGCAAGTTTTGTAGTCGCAGTCAATCCATGTTTGAATTGAAGAACGCTCATAAGTCTACAGCACCGAAAACAAACATTGAATTAGTAGGCATGCAAAAGACACTTATTTGTTCACTAGTAAAGAATGAGTTCATTCATGTACTAAGCTATAGAATCTAGAATTATCATCTTAAACATAAAAGGCTAACAGTAACTATTCTGGCACCAAAAAAAGATTTTTCGGCGTATTACATTACATAAAACAGATATATGAGTTCGTTTTGCAACCCATGCTTGTTCATTAAAAATATAGATTCTCTATTATCCAAACAACACGATTGATCTCAAGACCTCTTTTTGTGACTTGCACACTTCACAGGTGCAATGTACAAATGCATGGTTGATATAGCAAATCATACCTGTCCAGTGGTAACGATAACAGGATCCCTCATCAGCTCAAGGGATATGGGACAGAGAAAGTCTGCAGGAACTGAAGGAAAATCTGGTTTCTTCTCTTCCATAGAAGCTTCATCCAAGATTGTGGCATTTGATATGGGTTCATGCGCTTCATTTTTATCAGCTGAAAAAAATTCTGACAAGGATCTTCCATGGTCCACATTGGTCACAACCTCCCCAAACAGCTCTAAAATCGACGAGCAACACCCTGAGGGCAGGCAAGCAGGCGACATTGCCGGGGAGGCCGGAGGCGGAGAGGGAGAGCTTGGTGTCGCGGATCTCATCAAGGAGGTGGGTGAGGAGCTGGTCGCCGATGCGGAAGGGAGCAGGAGCTGAAGTCGGCAATCAATTTTTTAAAATAAAATTTTATTGAATAATATAATTTTTTTAAATTTCATTTTACTTATATTAGTAACGCGCATATTCATTCAATTTAATATTTATTTTCTGGTTTATTAGGAGTTTATAACAATTTAGTATTATTATCAAAGGATGAAATGGTCCTTTTTTTGCTTTTTGGTCTGAATTGTGGGATGTTTACTTCAATATCAGCTGTGTATTGACTTGATTTCTGAAGTGGTTTGACTTTGCCGTGATATTTTTTAGTTTATGGAACTTTGTGTCAAATTGTCAATCCACCCTTAACAAAATGGTGTGAGCTTTTTCGTCCTGTTATTTGATTTCTGCTTGAATGTCCATTGTGATTTTTGATCAGAATAAGGAAAAGGTTCAAATTTAAAGAGTTTCTTCTGGGCTATTTAGGATTTCTAAAAGGTGAAATGGTGTGTTCTTTTTGTCTGAATTGTCTAATTTTTGCTTAAATATTAGGTGGGTATTGACTAGAATTTTGTATGGATTGGTTATTATGGTTATTTGTTTGGAGAAGTTTGAATCCCGTTGATCTCAAAAGACTTTGTTTTTTATTATTGAGGAGCTTGTCTAAATTTGTTGTTCTTAAGGGCTTGGTCGCTCATTTTATTCTTGTTAAAATGGTGATGTTTTATATGTTGATGGGCTATGTTCTGGTCAACAATTAGATCCTTGCTTTGATTTGGCTTTTTTGGTCGTGTATACATATTTTTTGGGTATTTTATGTTAGAACAGACCCACTTGGCTGTATGAGATGGGTGATGTCCTGTATATAGTTAGGTTCCTACACTTTTTGAATTGACTAGCCATTTTGAAAGTCGTAAGAACTCATAATCCATCTCATTGAGAGATAGTGATACTATTTTAACGTTTTCCTCTTATTCTCGTTAAATAATACTATACATTTTTCCAAAATTCATTGAATATTGATAATGTTTTCAAATTTCAGGGATTTTATTTTAGATGCCTTACGAACATTTTTATTCTTTTAGAATTGAGCAAAATTTTGCATGATTATTGCGTTGCGTGTCATGGTTGTAACAATAATGATCATGAGCGAGTCAGCTCACGAGTATTTGGCATTCGGTTCGACTCGACTCGACTCGACCCGAAACTCGACATTTAAATGTTCGAGCTCGAACTATAATCCTACAAGACGAGTTTGAACAATGCAATGTTCGACTCGACTCGACTCGATTATAACTTGAACTCGAGTTGAAATCGATTCGTAGCTTGACTCGAACTCGACTCAATAAAATAATATAATAATATATATAATATCACTTGGTTACTCAAAATACATTTAAAATCATAAATAAATATTATTATTAACTAATTACTAAATGATTGTGGCATTGGGGGTGTTTTATTTTTATTTTTTATTTTTTATTAAATCTGG
This sequence comes from Piper betle, assembly GCA_033002965.1. NCBI lineage: Eukaryota > Viridiplantae > Streptophyta > Magnoliopsida > Piperales > Piperaceae > Piper > Piper betle. Next base: position 43,964 of record JAURVB010001696.1, on the reverse strand, counting down.
GTCGTCCTTATAATCGAACGATCCAGATTAAAGTTTGATAGAGAAACATTATCTTCCCCCGGCTAAAATAGTCATTATATATATATATATATTAATAAATTTAATTGTAACTAGTTATATTTATTTATATACAAAAAAATAATAAAGTAGTGAGATAATTTAGATGAGAGGTCTTCAAACCCAAAACTTGGATGTCATGGGTTCAATCCACATGAGCCGGTTTCGAGCTCGTCAAAATTAAATAATTTAAGTATATTCGAACTCGAGTCAAATTCGAATAATATAAAAAATATTTGAGTTAATTACGAGCATATATGTTCAAAACTCGTACAATCTCGAGCCGAGTTCGAACATAAACTAAACTCGACTCACTCGTTTAACCGCATTACACATTGGGTACTTTAGTTTTAGTGAAGTGTGTGCACGTAAGTAAAACTAAAAGGCCGGGAAATATGAGATTCAAAACATGAAAAAAAAAGGACAATCGGGAACAGTTAAGAGGTGTGCCACCACATGACGAGGATGTGAGCCCACTTTTGGCTGACTTGGGAAATCGCAGGGTCCAGATTGACCGGCCGGGACAAATCAGGAGTGACGTGTTTGAGGATGTGAACAATTTTCGGGACGGCGCAAACCATGGGCTCCACTTTTCCCCTCTTCTCATTCGTTGATTCCCCCTTAGCCATCTCCTTCTCGTCTTTGTCGGGTTGCCACCATTGAATTTTGTTGTCAACGTGATTAGAAGTTATTGGATAATTGATCTCCCACCTTTTCTTTGAACTAATTCATAATTCAACAACCGGTTTTTGCTTGAAAGAAAAAAGAGAGGTCGTTGATGATAAAAAACATACAAAACACAAAAGAAAAGGTCCATGAATTGTGGGTCTGCGATCATATCTTTGCTGTCAGCGACTCATATTGATGAGGCATACAACATCAAGTGAACCCTCAAACTTAATCTTTATACTAAAATATACTATCATGCACTTGTGTCCTGTATTTGTATTTCTGCTCTAGACTTTCACGCTCACACGTGATCGACTTTTCCGATCTTCTTCTCCGCAATTGACTTGATATGCCCCCTCCTCTACACTTTTACGCTCACACTTGATCTACTTTTCCGATCTTCTCCGCAATTGTCTTGATATGCCCCCCTCCTCTACACTTTTACCGTCACACGTGATCTACTTTCCCTTTGCTCCTGATCAAGCCCTCCCTCCTTTCTTTCTGGGTCATGTGTGTTTTCCATTTTTCATCATCACTAAGATCTTAATTCCTTGATCCTCTGCTTCTCTCCATTATTCCTGCATCCAATTCTTCTTCCTTCCAACCCCACAAGATGTTCAGCCGTTTTGGCAAGAAGAAAACCACCAAAAGGCAATCATCCTCCCATCAACCCTACTATAGAAGGGATGATCAACAGTGCAACGAGGATTCATCAAGCACATCAGACCACCATGGTAGGTCATGTAGATCCAGCTAACCCACAAGGTCAAACGCTTGGAAATTCAATTATAGCAGGACCATCTGCTCCTGTTGATCCTGCACAAGTGTCAAGTTCTCCTTCTACATCATCAACCTCTGTGATAAGGGTAGATCCAGCTAACCCACAAGGTCAAACGCCAGGGAATTCGATTATTGCTGGATCATCTGCTCCTGCTGATCCTGCAGAAGTGTCAAGTACTCCTGCATCATTGACCTCTGTGATAGGGGTTGATCCAGCTAATCCACAAGGCCAAATGCCAGGAAATTCTATTGTAGCTGAACCATTTGCTCCTTCTGGTCCAGCTAACCCACAAGGTCAAACGACAGGAAATTCGATTATAGCTGGACCATCTGCTCCTGCTGATCCTGCAGAAGTGTCAAGTACTCCTTCCACATCATTGACCTCTGTGATACGGGTTGATCCAGCTAATCCACAAGGTCAAACGCCAGGAAATTCTATTATAGCTGGACCATCTGCTCCTTCTACATCATCGACCTCTGCTCAAGCTCTTCCTCAAGCTGGTGGCAGGAGCCGGATTTCGTCCTCAATCTCCATTGGGCAAGACCAAGCCTTCGATGAGGTATGCAAATTTCTTACGGAAGATGATGTTGGAATTGTTGGGATTTATGGCATGGGCGGGGTTGGGAAGACCACCCTTACAAAAAAAGTTTGGTACGAGTTTTTGGAGCCCTCTAACTTCAAAGTCCTCTCTATTGTTGTCTCAAAAATTGTAAACGTTGATCGGATTCAAGAAGATATAATGGAGGAGATGGATTTACCCTTTAAGAAGGATGCACACCCTCACAAACGTGCAAGGGATATAAACAAGGCAATTGCTAGCAGCCGGAGGAAACTAGCCTTACTTTTTGATGATATATGGGAAGCTTTAGATTTATATGAGATTGGAGTTTTGGGTGGGATGAGTTTTGATACATCCATCTTCAAAATAATTTTTACTACTCGTTTAGAAGATGTATGCTCACAGATGCAGCCTGATAGAGAGATCAAAATTCAACCTCTAGGGTGGGATGACTCCTGGGCATTATTTGCCAAACATGTTGGGACGAAGACCCTTCATTCCTCCCATAATCAAATCCTTGACCTTGCTAAAAGTGTTGCTAAAGAATGTGGAGGGCTGCCACTCGCACTCATCGTTATTGGTAGGGCCATGACATGTAAATACAGTCGTGGAGCTTGGGAAGCTGCATTGTATAATCTTCGAAAATCTCCGGCAAAGGTTCAAGGGTCTGAAGAAAAACTTTTTTCTATCTTAAAATTGAGTTACGACAACATACAAAATGATGTTGACAAGGAGTGTTTCTTGTTTTGTTGTTTGTATCCGGAAGATTCGGAAATTGATCGAGAAGAGCTTGTAGAGTTTTGGATTGGAGATGGAATTTTGGATTTGGATGGCAGTTATCATGATGCGCGTAACAGAGGGTATGAAATTATAGATAGACTGTTGGCTGCGTGCCTCCTTGAATTAAAATATAAGTGACTGCCTAACAATGCATGACATCATACGGGACATGGGGCTATGGATTGCCGGTGAATTGAAATTCTTTGTTCATGGTGAACATCTGAAATTGACAAAAGACGAGATAAGGAATAGGTGGGAGGAGGCTAATGGGATGTACGTACTCGAAGTGGATGATTTACCGGAGCAACCTCATTGCCGAAATTTGACTACGTTAATTTTTGACCTGACAAAGTTAAGCCATTTATCCCTGAGTTGCAAAATAGTTTCTTGCAATTCATGGACAAATTAAGGATCTTAAAAATGGATAATCTTAGCATTTCTTGATACGACATTTGAGATTGTTGGACAATTTACCGAATTGAAGTGGCTTAGCATATGCCATACTAATCTAGAAAAGTTTCCAAGTGAGTTAGGAAACTTGAGAAAACTGAATGTGTTACAAATATCATTTAATAGAAGATAATAGATTCACTTCCGCTAGCCATAGGACAACTTATGGAGCTTAGAAAGCTCTGGATAACCGGTCGCCTATCCATAAAAATGTTACCTTTGGAGCTTGGAAAGTTGAGTAAGCTAGAGGAACTAGTTGTTTCAACTTGGACAATGAGGATTGTTTCATCAATCTCATTCCGAATGAGATATTTGAGCATATGCACGAGCTTAGAAGACTGGAATTGAGTGTGACGAGTGTGGGCATATTACCGGCTGATCTTTGGAATTTGTTCAAGTTGGAGCATCGTTATCGAAGCCTCAAGGTTAGTGGCGGAGCGTGATGGAGAAGATATGGACATATTTGACATAGACGGTCTAAAGCAGTTGTCCAAGTCCCTAAGAACTCTTAACATGACAAGGTGGCCAATTTTTAAGTGGGCCGACATAGGATCAGCACTTGAGACCATGAACGAGATGTCTGACTTGTCAATTGTAGAATTTCCACTTGATGAAATAATTGTATCAAGTAAAAGGCTGGAGAAGCTCTCCATTCGAGGATGCCCTCGATTAGTGAAGTTGCAAGTAGGCGGGGATGCCCTCAAATGCCTGTGCTCTTTGACTATCTTCAGATGTGATTCCCTCAAACATATTATTGGCCTTGAGCATCTTGAACATCTAAAAGATCTTGAAATAGGCAATTGTCCTAAATTGGAAGGAGAGCTCATGAATCCAAATGAGGGAATTAGGTCATTACCTTTGTGCTATCCCCATCTACAATCACTTAATCTTTATATCTCTTCCAACAAGTGACGACCATATGTAGTGGCCATGTCTCCTTTCCTTCCCTCTTGCATTTGCATATATCTCAATGCCAGAAACTAGAAAAATTTCCCAGAGGCTTAATGAATGAGAAAAGGCCACTGCAAGGTTATATTTTGGGGAACAGAGGAGTGGTGGGAAGGGTTGCAGTGGCAAGATGAAGACTTCAAGTCCTACCTCCTCCCTCTTTTGAAGATTGTAAGCGAGTGAATTATGAATTTGGAGGTAATCTTGTATCAATTTGTCATGGCTGATTTGATATCTAGAGGCTCAATTTCACATTGTTCATCATTGACAATTGCAGGAACAGAGGTGCATGGATGGTTCAGAAAGATGGCTCATTTTGGGTTAGCATTTTCATCTCCTAATGAACTTCACCTTTGGAGGTGAACACTCTTCTGCTATGGCTACTTCATTTTCAACCAAACCAAACTGTTCGCAGTTGTTCATGTGTGTTTGTGTGTATTTCATTTTCTAGATTTGTATAATTTTAGCCATGTATTTAATTTAGGATTGAATCTCATGTTTAGCGCTTCACTTTCCGTTCATAATTATTATCCTTATAATAAGTGCTCTGGTTGCAAGGCTTATGGCAAATTCCGACGAAGATGATGAGCTGGTAAGAGGTTAAAATAATTGCTTTTGGAGTTTCTGGCATTGATGCAGCCAAGAAGTCTCATCTAGTTTCAGGAATTTTAATTTTGTCCCTATTGTTAGTCCAGCTGGTTGCAGGATGGTTATATTAGTTGACAGGTTTTTAACAATCTTTGTTAAATACCAAAAGATAAAATAGAGATAGAACTTCAGTTTGATGATGGAATAAATGAGTGTAATGGTTATATCTCTTCTCTCCTCCTGTTGGTTGAGTTCTTTTTATAATTTCTTATTGAATCCCATGTTTAGAGCTTCACTTTCAGTTTGATGATGGAATAATTAAATCAGTGTACTGGATACATCTTTTGGCGAACATATGTAGTTCTAAAGACAATTTGAATTCAAAATATTTTGACAAACTTTTTAGACGCTCTCTTTGAGATTCTGAAAGAAAAACACAAAAAAATATTGCAATATGGTCTTGAAACTACCATTAACTAGTTTGTCTTTGTCTAATGCAAGGTAAATAAGAAATAGAAAGATCAGATACTGCTTCTGTTGGATTTCACTACAGCTAATTTGTTCAGCTTCATTATTACTTCTTAATTTACTTGATAATTGAAGAATTTAGTGCAGGGACGACCCTATAAAGCTTCAGTTGTTGACGGAGTTTGATGTGTATATGATATGGTCAGGCATTTGTTTAATATATTTATTTTTAAGTTTAGAATCTAATTAAGTACTCACAAGTGAGGGGGTTTTTTGCAATTTTATGAATTTTATTTTCTTATGAAAAGGTTAAAATGGAGCAAGAAACTTGTACTGATCAAATTTGTTGGTCTAGTTGTTGATCAACCAATTACAAATTTGGACTCAGATGCTAAATATCACCAACTGATTAGATTTTGGAGGGAAATAGATGTATAAGTCTTAAAATTAGTTTGATCACAGCCAAATGATTTAATAGCTTTAATATTACTTTATTTTATTTTTTTATTTTTACAATGGGAGAAACGAAGGAGGATAAAAAGATATATCATAATTATTCATGTTCATGTTTTAACAGTTCATAGGACATTGATGTGGTTAGTCAATCATGATTCTAAGTGATTATGTGCTAAAATTTAGACCCGATCTTCTTCATGCCTACTCCAAAATTGGTAAACAATCAGAAGCGCCTAATAAAATTGACTCATGTTGCCCTATAATGTTATTTATTTGGTATCATAGTTTTTTAATCGTGCAATTTAGTAATTATACTCTGTCTAATGAAAGTAAAAAATGAAAAAGAAAGATCAGATACTGTTTATGTTGAATTTCACTGCAGCTAACTGTGTTCAGCTACATTGTTGCTTCTTAATTTACTTGATAATTGAAGAATTTGGTGCAGGGACGACGATATAAAGCTTCAATTGGTGACGGAGTTTGTTGTGCAATATATTTATTTTTAATTGCAGAATCTAATTAAGTACTCACAATGAAATTGGGGGCACAAGCTAACCAAGAATAGATAATTAGAATGACTCGTCATGCACCCCTCTCATCATTGTAGTTCGAATCATCTTCCACCTGATTAAACATGCTTTCTTTAATAGCTTTTAGATTTTTTCCAAATGTATTTTTTGTGGATTTGTGGCATACCTTAGTTTAGCTTGGTTTCTAAGAAGAATCAAGAGTATTTTTTTTTCATTTTTTCTTAGAAAAAATGTTATAGTTTGTGCAGTACTTGACTATTATTTTAGTGGTTCAATGGACTTCTATTGGTGGTTGATTACATAATTGTGGTTCAAATCATCTTCCATCTGATTAAACATGTTTGCTGCTTTCAGATTGTTTTCATCTGGTCAATAGGTTCTTCTCCTTATGTAAATTCAATTGATGTTTTATTTGTTTGTCATTGAATTGCATTTGTGGGATTCACTCTTTCCATCTGCAGTATAAATCCTGCAATATTTAATTTGTTTGGATGAATGTTGGATATCCTAGTTCTTGCACAATTATGTTGGAGATCGAGTGTAGTTATTTTCAATGGTTAACTAATTCATTAGAGGAATTTGCTGAGAACTCATCGGCTGCACTTGCATAGTAAGTAGGCTTGATGTTGCTTGATGAACTTTTATGTACCCATATCCTACACTTAGAAGACTCAATGGTTTAGCACATCATTGCTGCTGAGTCTGGCTAACTCTCACTGGATTCACTTGCATGGATAATAATCTTGATGTCTACACTAATTGAGGTCTGACTGTTTGCAAAAAATGTATGCTCTGTATCTTTGACACAATTTTCTGTTATGTACAGGAGGAGATATTGGGTCCGTGAGAGAGAGGAGGAGGTAGCAGTGGAGACAGTTATAGAGTTTTGCTCATTGATGATGTAAGACATTCTGAAAACTTAAGCATTCATCTTGCTGTCAAAGCATCTATGACTCAGTTAAATTTAGATAGTCAAAGAATGCTTCCAACTGGTATCTTGCATTAATATATCTTTTTTTAAACATCAATAAATCAAATAAATTTACCATGTTATGCTGTAAAAGGGGAATGATCTTCATGCTATCAGCTCTGAAACAGTGCTTGTTATGTTCTTTACAGTACCAAAAGTTGTTCCCTCTGTTTCACCTAATGAAGCAAAAAAATTCCATGAATCCCTAGAACAAGGAGTTGCAGTGCTTATAGTTGCTTTGATGGTGCTTCATTTTAGGGGGGGAGCCGTGACAAACATGAAAAAATATATCTCATTTTCATTTTATTTTCCTATTATTCAAACACATAAAAGAAATATTTAAAATTTTCAGGTTATTTCATTTCATTTCCTTTGACATTATTTTTCGTTTACATTATTTTTATGCCAGCCAATCGGGCCCTTAATGAATACTATTACCTTGAAGTGAATGTACATCTCCTTAATTGAAATATTAGCTTTCGGGGTAGGTTTTTAACTCTAATGGCAGAAACTCCCCTGCAGTATTGAGACAATAAAATAAGTCACCATAAAATAAAATATTTTTGCCTTACATTTTATGGCGACATAAAATTCTAACAAGATCTTGTTAACAATAAACTCAAGGGGAAAACATAGCAGACACGTTCAACGATAAAAGCCACTTATAGTTAACAATAAGATACTTCTCCATGGACTAATTCCATGATATTTATATAATTGTATTGTATGAAAGAAAAACCTTTTCTATGGTTCCTTTTCGTAGAGATAGTTATTAATAAATTAATACATCTCAATCACACTAGAGCATGACCCTCCATATGTTGCTGGCTGAAATAGCATACTCACATAGAAAAAATTTTGCAATCATATATTCCCGTAAAAAAAAAAAAACCTCTCAGAAGCAAAAATCCAACGCTTTATTCTGAAGAAACCTCAGCTAAATAAAGCCTCAAAAAAATAGATGGCATTCACCTTAATAGGTAGTGTATACAGAACTACAAAACGTATTACCCAGACCATGAAACATGTCCAAGATGGTGGGTTCCCAAACTCTAACATCGAGTGTGAGTGATCTCACCTGCACATATATATTTGCTTAGGATGACTAAAAACTAGCACAGAGTCCTAAATAAGATAGATAATGGATACTTTGTTTACACACTAATGTCTCACCTTTGAAATATGAACGCTTAGATAATGGATACTTTGTTTACACACTAATTTCTCACCTTTGAAATATGAACACCGAAATTCCAATGCAGCCCTGAACATTCAATGCGCAACAAAATTCCAAGATTTAATGATGCCCATTCAGGTTCAAGAGCATGACATTAAGCATATTTGTTATTACCAGGAATTCTCCTAAGAATTGTACACACATTATCATGGCCCTAGCTCATTATAACCCCTTCTAATGCCTCATCTGTATCACCTCTTGTAAATAAATATTCAGGTTCACTTTCAACTAAGCTGTTCGTATCAACGTCCAGTCTTTGAAAGGGAACCTATTTAACATACAGTGAATCCTTAATAATCAGTTTTTTCATCTCTTAGTGACACATATGTAAAACAGTCACAGGATCCATAGAATATGTTTTTGGTAATACAGTAAATAAGTGTCTGTCATTACACAAAATAGCAGGAACTTAGAATAAAATTCAGTGCTTCCATGACCATTACCTGTTCATGAAAAGGAGAATTTAGAAGTGAAACAAAAGCAATCTTTATGATCAGCTCCATTTTCTACCTGTCAAAAGCAGCAGGATTATTAAATTCTCCCACATTTCCAGAAGAAACAAAACAAAAAGTTCTGTAGAGACCTGCAAAGTATATGTCCTTAAGGGAGATAATTCTGAAGGAAAAACGAAGATCAGATTGCTCTGCATCCATCTTAATGATAGATGTCTGCAGATAAGCAGTCCGACAACCAAGGTTTTCTTGATCCTGAGATGATACCCAGTGTTGGGTGAATTTGAATCTGCCAAAAACCCCACCATGTTCTGACATGCCTGATGATTGATGAGAATTAGCTGCCTGTTGAAGAAAACAACAGTAATCTGGTAAGCAATGTAGTTTCATAAGTTTTTGGGCAAAGTAAAAATATAAATAGCTTACTGGATTCTTGCTCCACTTTGTCCGGAAGTGGTAGAGCGTTCGATGACTGTCAAGCCAAAAAACCTCCTTTTCCAGTCCCCTCTAAACTTGATGATCTCTTAAGAAGATAACCTTGCTTGATTGTTTCAAATAGCATAGAAGAAGAGAAAAGGCTTTAGCTAAAGCTAACCAGGCAATCCAAATAATAAATTTTTTCTCATTCCTATAGATTACTATTAAGATTGATTCTTTTCAATAATCGCTACCAAAAATATCCTATCCTGTTCAAATTTGAAAGAAAATTAAAGATACTAAAATATTTTGCAATGACAAAATAATAAAGCCAAACATAAGCAGCCGTTAATGGTTTATATTGCCACCCAAGGTCATACCTTTCCATTTGATGTGGACTGCATCAGTGCTTCAATTTCTTTATAGGAACTCATACCAACTCCATGAAAGTTATCACTGCTAGTTGAAGTTTCCTTATTACTAGAATTCCCTAAATTATCTAGTTCTGCCTGGGTCCTAAACTCCTGAGTTCTCTGTGCAAGATTATCTTGTTCATTGTTGGCCATTTCTCTTAATTGATGAACAAATGTCAATACCTGATCTTATATACAAACCTAAAATTTGAACCTTTGGACAGAAAAGAAATGTTACATATAATTCAAGGGCAAGGATGTAAGTTTCACCTTATGAACAAATCATAGAAATTTGCTCCATCTGACACAACAATTCATATCCCTGTAAAGTAATATTTGACCACTTCATAGAAAATTTTTTAAACTGCCATGTACCTGTTTGAAATATCTAAGGTGGGCATCCATAGCTGCACTAATAGACTCCAGGAAAGCAAATTTTTTCATTGCTTCAACATTGGCAAGGGCATTTACCTGAATTCCTTAGTATCAAAATGGCCAGTTGAAAAGGGATTCATTTTTTAGTAAGAAAGAAAAGCAGAAAAGTATACGCACTAGATTGAAACGGCATCTCTCAAATGAAGACTTAGAATTGCTCATTTCCCGAAACACGAAATTAAATTTTGTCAAGTACGGACGAAACAACGTAATGATTGCACGACTAGCATAGTAATTATTAATATTGAAGAAACAAAAATGTTGATACTAGAAACATTCATGCTAACAGACAGCTTAGGAAAGGTATCTTACCTCTTCCAGAGAAGCAATAATGATATAGCAGCTTCGTTGAAAGCCCTTTCCGTTGTTTCTCCCAGGAAGGTCAGCCATAATTTTGGATGGCCTTTGGCCCTTATGGAGCATGTGTTAGTTAAGGGAACTGAAACATTTCTTGATAAATGGGATTATCATTTCACGCTGAGTAAGCATATATTGATAAAAAAAATGACATTATATATTGTTGTTGATAATTTCTAGTTATGACATTATATGATAAGGTTATTGTTTATAAGGGCATTGGACCTGTTGTATACGGAGTACCTGAACTTGAAAAGCACCGGTTACTGAAAATAAGCCTCAGGAGCTTGGGCTCTGAAGATACCACAACTGTCTTACAGGTCAGGGGTCCTCAGCCATCTTTCAGCAAGTTTATGAAAATAAATGTTTTTCTAAGTGGCAATGGACTCCTTGTAGGAATATGGAGCAAGTGGTCATAAGAATGCTGGTTCCTTCTTGTTAAACTCTTCCGAATTTGAGAAATGCAAGGTTGGAGCCCCTTCATCAACTGAACGATTTTTGCTTCTCCAGGCTGTGGTCAGATTGGAATGGTAAATTTTGAGAGCGGTCTTGGCTTGTTATTTTACTTCTGTAGATTTTGGGGTGGGGGCAGGTGGGTTCACGGTTAGAAATAAACACTTGTGAGGACACATGGACCACTGATCCACGGTTCTCCACTGTGGTCTGTGAGCCATAGTTTATATCAACCAAGCAAGTCTGAGGGGAACTTGGAGGGACAAAGTAGACAAAACCTTAGAGAAGAAATTAGAACTGCCAAGTTTTCCGCTGCCATCTGCTTGTGATTTTTTTCAGATAGCTAATGAATTAGATTGTAGAAGGCAAATTTGGAAGGCATAAAGTTTGAGCTAAGGGAAAAGGCAAAGCTGGTATTTCTGGGGTGGCCGGGAGGAGAAGGATTGGTTCATTGCTATCATGTTAGGTATCGGCTGGATTGGAATTGGAATTAAGCTATACTGTTTTCTGCCATTTCAATGGGAGGTCGTCTTTTCTTTTACAAGTTACTGAAGCTGCTTTTTCATTCTCTGGTTTTAGAGGAAACCATTAAGAGCAAAGGCAATTCTGTACATTTATTGGGTTGCATGTCTGAGGACAAGCGTGGTTTATAATGTTATTTAATTTATAAAATATTACAAAACAAATGAAATTATCCGTCTTGTAAGCGTTTTGCTTTAATGACACAAACTGCTAAATTCTTGACGCAAAGCTGACTTCTACATGGGATTCGGATCCTTATTGTGTCTCTGTAAACAGAAAGCCAGCAGAAAAAGTGCAGGTGTTTTTTAAAATGGACACAGGTTGATTCAATGCTATCTAAATTTTTGGTGTTGGTGTTATTAATTCAGAAAAAGCATCTTTGGATGTCTGTCAATATCATATCGCAAAAAAAGGTCTCAGAAATGCTCAGGTATCAAATCTTATCACAAAAGACAATTACAAAGTGGCTTTTGCTCCAGAGCGTGAAGGTTAAGCCAAATCTAACTGCTCCTTTCATTTAAATTTTGATAAGAACAATGGGATTGGATCATTGGATGAAGACAATGTGCAACTGAGAAGACAAGACAACTTCTACGATGACAAGCTGTTGCTTCTTTCATTTTCACTCTGTGGCTTGAAGGATGTGAGAGAGGCATCTAAGAATACAATGGCTAGTGAGGATGTAGTTCTGTTGAATTTTTGGGTTAGTCCATTTTCCATGAGAGTGAGAATTGCACTGGCAGAGAAAGGTGTTGAGATTGATTCCAAAGTGGAAGACCTGCCAAGAAGTGAGAGTGAACTGCTGCTCAAGTCCAATCCTATCTAGCAGAAGGTGCCAGACTTGCTTCACAATGGAAAACGCATTTGTGAATCTCTCAATATCCTCAGCTATATTGATGAGGCCTGGCCAACCCAGCCTTGCTTCCCCCATCTCCATATGAAAGAGCCCAGAGAAGATTCTGGGCAGATTACATAGACAAGAAGGTATTCGCACCAAACTCTAACATGCTGTATTACTATAGAACTTTTTCTTATTTCTTTATCAAAATCATGTAAACTAGAGTTCACTGTATCTTGAGACGATGTTGATAGTCGAAGCTAGGCATGGTCAGAGGTCAGATGTTGCATTGTTGATTGATTGCTTTCACATTTAAATTTATGGCTTAAAATTCATAGAGAAGCAAAGTGACAACACATTACCTGAGACGTTTGTTCTATTGATTCGTTCTTTTGGATGGTTCAGCAATTTGAAACCGGAGGCAAGATATGGAAGAGCAAAGGTGAGGAGCAGCAAGTGGGAGTGAAGGAGTTCATAGAGGTTCTGAAAGTGCTAGAGGAAGCCTTGGGAGAAAAAGATTACATTGGTGGGGAGAGCTTTGGATATGTGGACATTGCAGCAATCCCATTGACATCTTGGTTCTATGCTTATGAGCAGTTTGGAGGGTTCAAGGTTGAAGATGAATGCCCAAGATCACAGCATGGATCAAGAGATGTTTGGAGAGGGAAACTGTTGCCAAGGTCTATCCTGACCCTGCCAAGGTGTATGAGTTTGTTTGCATGTTGAAAAAGCTTTTTGGGATTTAGCAGGCAAAAACCAATCATTAGTTGGGCTTGTCTTGAAGATCAAACAAAGTTGTATGCTCTCCTTTTTTTCATGTAAAGAAGAGAATAATAATTTTTTTAAGGATAAAATGAAGTAATAATGTATTAGCTGGCCTATGCACTCTTATTTGAGACATTTTTAGCCATGCTTTTTATTTGTCCTCTTAAAATCTCCCTAGAATGATAAAAACTTCTTCTTCTTCCACCTAATACAAAGGGTGATAAATGGGAAAAAATTTCGATGGTCGGATACCTATACAATCTTAGCACTTGTAGAAACATTGTGCTCACGAGACAGCTATATTTGTTCTTGTTGGATAACATGGTTGTCACCATGCATGGATAATTAACATCCAATGACAGTTAGAACAAGAGTTTAGAAAATGTCAAAAACTCATTAACAAGGTTTTTTTAATTTTTTGAGCCTCTTGATTACAACAATGGATGGATGATGAAGGTAATTTTGTCCAAGTTGAAAAAAACGGCTATGTGATATATATGAATGGCCAGATTTCATGTTGATGATCACTTTTTTAAAAAAAACTTTTCACAATATAATTTGTCTTAAACAAATAATGAATTTTGTATATTATCATGTAAAAATAAAAATTAATAATATGGAATTGTACTTACCCATAAAAGTTAGTTCTGCATCTAATAAATTCCAAAGTAAAATCCTGTATTCAAGTAGGGATGTACTTGTATATCTTCAACATAATTAATTAATTTTGAAGAAATAAATTAAGCAAATTATTTTGTTTTTAGGTCGGGTCGTTGTTGGCTATATATATAAGATGAATTTAAAACCGGAAAGACAACTCGTGCAGCATTTTTACACTATAACAGTAAGAACATTCTACGCATCACAAACAAAGTATAAACCGATTAATCTCATGTCATACGGCCAAGGTATCAACTTTTGCCAAGACAATCATATATGACATAAACAAAGAAGCCGAGTTATTGTTTATGCATGCCTTGTCTCCCCTACTGTAATTGAGAACACACCAAGAGGCCGAGATTGCCACATCCAAATAGAAACAAAGAATACCCGTTTCACTAAAATATTAATCGACATAAACAAGAACTTTGTAAACACAGAAGCCAAAAGTAATCTGATTGGTCAATACCCATCAAGAAAAACAATAGTAACTGCTATAAAAAGACTCATTTTGTTTCTGATCTTTCTCAGTTCTTCATAAGATGGGAAGTGGTGAGGAAGTGGTCCTCTTGGATTTCTGGGTCAGCTCATATGCCATGAGGGTGAAAATAGCACTGGCAGAGAAACGCATAGAGTTTGAATCCAAGGAAGAAGATTTGCTGGGCAACAAGAGTGATAAGCTGCTCAAGTCCAATCCAATTCACAAAAAATTGCCTGTCCTGCTTCACAATGGGAAACCCATATGTGAATCTCTTGTCATCCTCAACTACATTGAAGAGACCTGGCCTGACCCACCCTTGCTTCCTCCTTACCCTTATGAAAGAGCCCAGACCAGATTTTGGGTTGATTTCATTGACAAGAAGGTATACTCTTCAAAAATATCTCTCTAACTAGGGAAAAAAAGATACTTTTAAGGCTGTATAATATTTGGTGTTGGTTGGAACTTGCAGCTCTTTGAGGTGAGAGCCAAGATTTGGACAAGCAAAGGGGAGGCACTTGAGGCAACAGTGAAGGAGTGGATAGATGCATTGAAGGTTGTTGAGGGGGTTTTAGGGGAGAAGGACTACTTTGGTGGGGAGAGGTTTGGGTATGTAGACATTGTGGCAATCCCAATCACATCTTGGTTCTACACTTATGAGCAATATGGAGGGTTCAAGGTTGAAGAAGAGTGCCCCAAGATCACAGCTTGGATGAAGAGGTGTTGGGAGAGGGAGAGTGTTGCCAAGAGTTGTCCTCCCCCTCTCAAGTTATATGAGTTTACTTGCATGGTGAAGGAAAAGTTTGGGATTTGAATATCCAAAATAATGGCTACCACTTTGTATTTGTGGAACACAATGGTTTAAATCTTTGTGGTATTTTTGTCTTTCAATGAAGAAAATGATTCAAATGTTTTGAATCACAGTTCATAATTTCTTTATTATAATTCGAAGTATTTCTGGATCATTCCGTATTGTACTAGTTGAGTCGAGTCGAGTCGAGTCTTGAATTTTTTGAACTACCAACTAGTGACTCTTTGAATATAAAAAATATTTTCGGTACATGCAATATTTTTATTATTATAATTTAGTTTTTGTGAAGTATAATAATATCTACAATAACTTAAAACCAAATGTTTTATGCAAAGTTTTTAGTTCAATTGAACTTCAAATCAAACTTTTATCACCCCAACTAAAAGTTATTTATCTTTGTCAATCCTTGTATATATGCATGTATATTACTCACGAATCCGGATAAAATTAATAAAAGAAGAGAAAAAGAGCCATCAAACTTTATTATTTATAATCAAATTTTAGAATCTACTAATAACTTTTAAATCCTACTTTTTAGAACTATCTCTATCATCATTTTAGGCAAGTCAAGGCCCACTAAACCTCTTGGAATCTAAAATATAGATATGGTCATAAATAGGGGTGCTAATAGGTCGATCGAGCTCGAATTTATTCTATATTTTGACTCAATTTTATTCGAGTTAAAGTTCGACTCGAATCAAGCAACCATGAGCAACCTTTGTTCGGCTCATTTGACTCAAAATTTAATAATTTATATTAAATACAAACAGCTTAATATTTAACGTAAAAAATAACAAATATAATATATTATAATAATATTTTACATGATAATATAATAATTTTCTTCCTAAACAAGCTATTTTGACATAGTGTTTGCACAAAATTGTAGCACGAGTCTTGGCCTTTATCACATACTCGGAAAAAAAATGAAAATGGGGGTGCTGCCTCGCTTGTTAAGGGCTTATGCGATACAAATGCTAGAGTTCGGGGTTATACCAAGGCTCACTTGTCATTAAAATATCGCAATTAGATTAACTACTAAGTACGAAATTTACACAGAAAAATGGCACAAGTTCAACTTTTCATTGATAATTACTTTGAGGTATAAAGTTTATAAAGAAACCCTCAATTACAAAGATCTTTCCTTCACTCCACTGTAATGTGAGGTAAATCAACGTAAATCAACGATTCAACTCAACAAGAAATAAGGCCAACAAGGAACAAATCAAAGCGAGTCTGTAACTCAACTAAGCCAACTGAATTAAGTCAGGCGAGCACATGTACTCAACGAGACTAGCAAGTGGGCTGAACCAAGCAGGACGAGTGCATGGACGCAACCAAGAGTAGGCTAGTAAAGAGACTAGACCGAGTTGGACGAGCACATGGACTCAATCAGACTAGGCTAGCAAAGGGGGTTGGACTGAGTCGAGCAAGCGCATGGACTCAACCAGACTAGGACCAAATTAAGCTAGTAAGGGAGTTGGACCGAGCCTGAGAAAGTGCATGGACTCAACTAGATTAAGCCAACCTCTGGACTTAACTAGCCTAAAAAATATACCAATGATTTGCTGGAAACTTTATTTTAGTTTTTGCCCAAAGTCTACTAATTTTTGGCTTGACCTCCTAGATAGCCTCCACTCTGTGAGTAAAAAATGAAAATAGAAGGTTTTATTTTTAAAGAACGTGGGTGTGGCTAATTAATAGGAATGCCAAAGATTTTTTTTACGCTTGGCATCTCTATGTGTAAATCTGGGAAGATTTTCTGGTTATATTTGAGATTTTATATAGATTTTATCTAAAATTTATCAAAAAATGTCAAATAAATTAAGTTGGTTATGTCTAATAGAAAATTTGTAAATAATTGGAAGTTATCTAATGGCAAATTTGTAAATAATGAAATTTTTTCAAGATTGCTCTAACCCACTCTATTTTCAATTTTTCTTGTTCAAAACTTCATTCTTCCAATTTTAACTAATATGGGTTATCTCTCCATAGTTTCATAATATTCAAAATAACTATTAAGAGATGTTATTTTATAAATCATCAATTGAAGATTTATTCGATTAAATTAATTTTATTTTTCCTTAACACAATTTTTTTATACTTGAATCATGATCTACACATAGTTAATTCTAAATTGAACTATTTCACTTTTGTAATTATTTTGCCTCTAAATAAATAAATAAATAAAATTATATATAAATAATAATTTATTTTTCTTACCTACCATAAATATTCGGCTCACTTCGAACTCTTTTAAACTCCGACTCGAGCACAAAATCAACTCTAGCTTTGCCCGATTAGGACCCTGGGCCAGGGCATGGCCATAACAGTCATTTCAACGTCATCGTCTTCCCCATTCGTATCTCTCTTCCAAACTTGCCGGACTGTTGACGCCGCCGACGACCACCTCGCCGGAAAAATGGCGGAGACCCTCGTCCCCACTACCGCTCCGGAAAGGCCATGGCGCCAACGCCTGACTTGCGAAATAACGCAGTCTCGCCTTTGCTTCCTTCCGCTGTCCAAACCGAGCTCTGACTCGTCGCCGTCTTCCCTGCGCAGCTCCACCGTCCGTTATATTTCTCGCCGGTGTCTTCTGGTGGCGTCTTTCTTGCCTTCTTCTCCTTGTGGGAGTAGTACGGTTGCGAACAAGCTCTATGTTAGCGGTGAGGCTCCGGTTTTGATTTTTTTTACTTATTTAAGAAAAAAAATTCTGAAAGGGGATTTGAAGTGGGTGGTGGAGTTTCGGTGAGTTGCATTGGGAAGATGATAACTTGATGCTATTCTTAGAATTTGTTGAATTCTATTGTGAAGGTGATAGCTTGATGCTTTTTTTCTCACGAGGCTTTACTCTTAGGAATTGTTGGATTCTGTCGTAAAGATGATAGCTTGATTTTTTTAGAGGCTGTTTGATAGGAATTTGTTGAACTCTATTGTAAAGATGGTAGCTTGATGCTTTTGATGGAGCTATTATTGAATTTGTTTCTCTTCAGATTGTGTGTTAAGTTTTGAGCAATGAGTGAATTTTTTCTGTGTATCAGTTCTATTTCCGTAGTTTCAGATTATTGTTATTGAAGTGCTGGTTTGCTAGTGAAAGTAGTTATTGAATAAAACAAGGATGTTTGAATTATAGGGATCCAATCCAAATATATTTCTTTAGCACATGTATGGAATTAACATTAAACCTCAATACTAATGTGCCTTTTTGTTTTTCTTGCTTTAGTCTATATATAAGAGAATCTTAATGATTGAGGATATTCAAATCTATAATAAGTTTTATCAAGATGGCAGCATATGCAATGCACGTTAGAATCGTTGAAGTAAATATTAAGTAGTCCCTTCTCTTAATGGCTTGAGCTTTTGGCATAAGTGGTGAG
The DNA here is from genome assembly GCA_033002965.1 of Piper betle. Classification (NCBI taxonomy): domain Eukaryota; kingdom Viridiplantae; phylum Streptophyta; class Magnoliopsida; order Piperales; family Piperaceae; genus Piper; species Piper betle. The sequence goes on along the minus strand of JAURVB010001696.1, from coordinate 25,493 downwards.
ACTGCCTAAAATTTACATGCTATCAAAGCCAAATGGTAGCGGTTTGAATTTTGTTCAAATCTCGTTGGCGATATATGTGGATAAATATTAATTTGCTCCATGTTATGTACAATAGACTATTCCATGTTTGTCCATGTGTTAAGTCTTAAAAATTTGTTTGCACATGAGTGTGAGTTGAAGTAAATATTAAGTAATTCCCTTTCCTATTAGTTTGAGTTTTTGGAACAAGTGATTAGGCTATCTTTTTATGTTTTGTTAATTGACATGACTTCAAAGAACTCTGACAAGGTTGTGCCTTCACTATTGTCATCAGGTCTATCTTTCCGAACAACAGAAGAGAGTCTGAGAAATGCATTTCAAAACTTTGGTCAACTGGTAGGTGTGTATTTACTCACATCCAACAAAATCATCCAAGCACTGATGAAGTTCAAAGTGCTCTTGGAAAAAAAAATGAAGTTTATTAGTATTCCCTTTGCAGTGGCAAATAACTCTGCTTTGATTTTTCATACAGCTGTTTAGCTTAAAATGGATTAGATTTCGTTCTCTTGAAGTCCAGCTATTAGGTTCACAGAACATTAACTAAAAAACTAATTTTATTGGCCTTTTTCATGACTAAACATACCTCTTTATGCTTTACTAAATTGATGCCAGAAAAGAAATAATTCTTGTGCAGTTAACCTTGTCATGGATAGAATAGTTAATAGACCAAGAGGATTTGCTTTTCTTCGCTATGCAACAGAGGAAGAATCGAGAAGAGCTATTGAGGGCATGCATGGGAAGGTATGTCTTTAATTCTGTTGCTTGGAAATGTTCATAGCATAGCTACTTGCAGTTTTAGTTAAATGCCTTAAAGGGGTCTCTGATATTCTTCCCTTTACAATACTTACATCTCAATATAATGAAAGAAGGGCATAAAATGTATGCCAAATGGCCAATTCAATCAACCATGGGTGCGTGCAAATTGTGAATCCGTGTGCCATATTTTTTCTGCATTTGTTTTATTTTGTCCATTTATGCCAATAAGTAGTTTAACATGGTAGGAATTTTTATCCATGTAAAAAGTTGTCATATGTTAGCTGGATCACTCCTTGATGGTCATATGTAAGATGGAATCTCTATCCCATGAAGGTGGATAGCGTTTTTCTGAAGCATGAAACACTTTCTGAAGCATGAAACTGAATTACGTCGATATTTTGTGAAAAGTATTCTGCTTTATCTGAGTCAAGTACATGAACTGAGTGCTGGTTTTCTCTGCTTCAGTTTCTGGATGGTAGAGTGATATTTGTGGAGCCTGCAAAGCCCAGGTCCGAATTGCGGCAAAACAAACTAGCACCCCCATTGTATCAGTGTTGAAAAACCTCACATGCAGATAAAAAAGCCTCCCTTTTTATTTGTAGCAGGGCAATTACTTTGTAATCCATCAAGAATTTGTTTCTCACACTTTGATTCATAAAATGTAAGCTATCAAGGATTGTCTTCCAAGCCATTTAGCTCAAAAGAACTGAAAGCAAGCTTCATTTGATTATGTTTTAAAAGGTCGTCTGGTAGAATGAGACAACAACAAAAAAATAGTAGAGAAGAACAAACAAGAGGAAACCATGAAACAGCTACAATATATGGCAACGATAAGATCAACAAGTCTGAACATCGGTATAAACGATTGACGCATTCAACTCACTTATATTTACAGTTTACATTGTCAGGAAACAAAAAAAGGCTCAGTTCTGAGCAAGGATACAGATTACAGACACAGTAAATACATCTGAGAAGCTAATAATATAATTTAGAACTCAAGAGTTGGACGAAAGGAATGTAAATAACTAGGACTGGATGAGACCAGCTTGCGAGGAGACACTTATTGTGCAGCATCCAAGTCCCTAGTTTTGGAACTCTCCCAGCAGCACAACCAAAAAGAACAAACGGGAAAACAGAAGGCAAAAACTGAACAGTTGGGCTATAAACACAACCGAATTCGTTGAGCTTCTTTCTCTTCACCGCCAAGCTTTGAGGGCTTGGCATCTCTGTTAGCCACACATCTTTTGTATGGCATAAAGCCCCTGCTGGGGGAATTCTTTGAGCTATTAGGTTTACAAAAGGCAGAACTAGATTTGGCTTTCAAGGGTAAACCAGCAACCGGATGGTTAGGTTTGTTGGTTGAGATCTCAGTTCTAGAATCAGCAACTTCACTATCCTTCTCTTCTGATCCGACGTCACTCATAGAATCGCAGTTTGAACCTGTCCAAGATCCTTCCTTGCTGACTTCCTTCATGTTCTCGTATGAGGCAGAGTGAGCTGAAGGCTTCCAATTTTCTCTAGAAGTAGAGTGAGCATATGGAAAGCCACCATACATGGCAAACCAAGGCAATGAGGAAGCTTGCTCAGATGGGAATGAAGCTTCTGAGGGAAACCGCATGCAGTATAACCATGTGGAAGGTCCACCTGGCCATGGAGTCCAGACGTTTTTAATAGGATCCATAGATAAACTTGGCAAGGCTTCCGGTCTTGCTGCTGGGAGTTGAGAATTCTTCTCTTTTATTCCTTTCTTTTCTTGGCTGCTTGCTACGTTGATGGTGGTCAACGTCTTTGGCACATTGGAAGATCCACCCAGGGGAGTTGATTCTGGAATATCTGAAACTACAACAGTCCTCCCAAAGAGCTTGAGACTGGTCATGGGAGGATTGATCGATAAGACTTCCTTTGTTGAGGCTTGTCTTTCGTACATGGTTTCCAACCTTGGCAATTTCATCTATCAATAGAATGAGTAGCCATAAGAAAGAGTAATTATTGCAAAGGGAAATTAGCAATGTGAATATTTTTTCCACAATGTTGAGTTACCTTAGAAAGTTCATTCACTTGGCTAGAGCCAGAATTAGGAAGGTCTGCAGATGTAGGCTTGCTCTCCCTTTCATTTGAGGATGAGTAACCATTCCTTTCTTTTCTTTAGGACATGTCTGGAAAATAAAACCAGTGACCTTCACTTCTTGCAAGTCCATGCTCATGAACTGGGTTAGAAGATCAGCTAACATATGCTCCAACTGCAACATAAAAATTGTTTACGCTCTACACACTGTTATCAGCATTTAAAAAGAGATGAGAAAGAAGAAGCTCCTTGTAAGTACCAAGTTCACGAACTGCGGTCGTAAACTTAGACAAAATGGAATATAACTATCATCTAATTATCGATTAAATTGAATTTGAGAAGGATTTATCGAACATAATATTGTTGGTTAATTATGGTTGATAGAAGGATTTTATTTATAAAGTTCTACTTGTTTCTGGAAATATTGATTTGAATTTGATATGGGTGGTGAATTGTATTTTGTAAATATAAAACAACGACGAGGGAAAGATTTTATTTAAGACAGAGCTCAATCAAAAGAGATTGATTCTGTATGGAAAGATTTTGTCCTGAAAATAGAATATAACTACATGGTAAGACAGTTCTTGAAGAAATTATTTTGTAAATTTAATATAATGAAGCAGAGGCTTGGAAATTATGTTTGCTAATTGAGTTGAATAAGCTCGAGTCAAACTCACTTAATTTGTCTTCAAGTCCATGAACCAACACAAACACATTGAGAGTCAACATTAAAACCAATATAAAATGGTAAATTATACATGATTCAACAATTTAGCTTCTTGGTTAGATGATCAAAGTCCACCATATATGAAAAATAAAAAACGTTTTACGCAAGTTTATGTTTATCCGGTCCAGCCATTAATTTGTTGCATCGTGGCGATGAGGCAAAGAAGCAAGAGTCACTTCCTTTCATGTTCAAATAATTTTATTGATGATCTTAACCTTGAATCACATCCGCAAACATTCTAAGTTCATCTATTGTAACTGAAATGACAAAACTTTGGTTTATTTGTGAATGAAGCTGCCCCACTAACAATGAATTTTAAGCCTTGTAGTAGAATCTTGGGAAGCGATTTGCTATAACACTTTATACAACAAATTTCTTATAGCAGCCCATAACATGAGAGACATGGGCTGTCCATTTAATGACCAATTATTTTAGTTATTAGTTTGTTTAGCTTGGGAAGGAATTGGAAACGGGTCTGGACTGACACGTTTAGGAGATAAAATCTCCCGAACAGATTTGGAATCCCTAATATTTAGGAATACCCGTCACCGTCTGTGGAGGGTCGACGACTACTGGTCGCCAACTGCCGGCTGCATGCCAGCAACGAGGGGTCCCTTGAGGGGATCCCATCGACTGAGCTAGGAAAAACCCCCAATTTCCTCCTCTCCTTGTGGTCTTCCAGTCGTCACAGCCGCTTGTTCGAGCAAGGTCATGACTATGAAACGCCACCGACTGGAGCTTGTAAAAGAGCTCCTTTATACCTCTTCAATTAGTCAGCCCACAATCTCAGTGAAGCAGAGTCGCCGATCTTGGGATATTGACCACAGTATGATTCTTCTAGTTTTTATTTCTGGCAAATGAGTGAGATGACTAGTTGTGTTCCGGTGAATACCGGCTAAGGGAGTTAGCTTGTACAGGTATAACAAAGTCTCCCTCCTTTTTTTTTTTTATTGACGTATGAATGTGCATAGGATTACATATAGAGAGACAATATAGTTATCTCTTTAAAATTGCCCGGTAAATAGGATGATCCAGACTCAATAAAGTCGAACGTAGAATGAGTCCTACAGCAATGAATGATAGGGGTAGATTATGTAGAAAATTATGTAATTGATAATCAATTCAAAATTTTAAGAACTAATCTTACATAAACAACCTAAATAACATATATACATAATCCATTTCTCATGCATTTATCTAACAAAATAGATAATTAGCAATGAAGCATATCATGCTTATCACATAACATATAATCAATTAAAATATGATCTAAACATGATATTTATTAATCGATTTTAATTTAATTACGAAAATTAAATTAAAAAAATATATGTTAATTAATCATGCATCAAATAATGATTATCAATTTATAATCATGATATATGCATTAATTGAATATGAAAACTAGTGGGAATCACATCCTACGATCTGGAAATCAAACTACAATGGAGTAGAGCGATCAAGTTGAAAAGAGTCCTAACTAAGTAGAGGTCCAAGCTCCAAGCGTGACGGCACGTCTACGGCAAACTCAAACTCCAGAACTTATATTGGAACCCACTACTTAACAAAAGATTAATAATTCTATATAATTCATGGTCGTGGTGTGTGCTCACATCAACAATAACAAAAACACCAAACAAACACTCAACACGCAAATTGGGACATGACAAGCAATAAACAAACAAATAAATAAAACAAGTCAAATGAATAAAAGAACAATAAATAAAAATAATAGATGCACGAGTAAACATCCCAACAATAATAAATGACAACTAAACATGAATGAAAATAAATAGGTCAATAAATAAATAAATAATAATGAAATAAGTATTTAATTACTAATTAAGTAAATAAACTCACTTATCAATAAAAGAATAATAAATAAATAAATAAATAAATAATGATTAATCAAGAAATAATAATAATATAAATAATACTACATGATTTTGCCATGAGTAAATGTTGACACATATAATAGTTAGTGAACAAATAAATAAATAAATCAGTAAATAACAACTAATCATGAATAATAACAATATAATTATCAAATATATGACCACATCTAAACACAAGTAAATGATAACATGTGTGCGAGTAAATAATTAAATAATTAATTAAATAAATAATTAAATAAGATTTGATAAACATGAATAAGATTAATATTAATAAGTAAATATATTATTCGAAACGATCAATAATCATACAAGCATATATCACATACGACGAATAAATAGATAACAAGAGATAAATCAAATAATGAATGAATAAATAGATAACAAGAGATAAATCAAATAATGAATAAATAAATATATTGATCAACTAATAAATAATAAATAAATAAAAATACTCATAACATCAAAATATGATAAATCATGTGAATATGTGCCTAAAGTAACGTAGGGAGTCTCGAAATATCGGAAACAGCTAAAAACGAACAAAGACGGGTTAAAAATAACCAAAAATGAATTATTGAGCAAACATACCAACACTGACAGGGCTAGATGCCGAAAAAAGTTCAACAACGGCGGGGTTGGGAGAAGCCCCCAGTGGCTGTTCGAAGGGAAAGGTGGAAAGGTGTCAGGGGTGAGGTTTGACGAAGTTCGACCGTTGGGTCGCTAGAAACTAGCCAAGAGCGACAAGAACACTGCTGGAAGTGAAGACATCGCTGGCAACAAATGCAGCCATGGTGGAGGTCACTGCTGAGCTCAAATGGAAAGTCTCAGCGTGGGGAAGCTATCTGGTAGTTGACCACGTTGGAGGGAGGTCGCCGATGCTGGTAAACGGTCGGAAAGGCGGGGGCGGCAAAATAAGATGGGAGGAGGAAGGGGTCGCTCCCCTATTTAGTAAGATTAATATTAATAAGTAAATATATCATCGGTAACAATCAATAATCATACAAGCAAATATCACAGACGACGAATTAATAGATAACAAGAGATAAATCAAACAATGTATAAATAAATATATCAGTCAACAAATAAATAATAAATAAACAAAAATACTCATGATATAAAAACATGTTAAACCATGTGAATAAGTATATAGACTAATATAGGAAGGCTTGAAATACCGGAAATGGTAAAAAATGGGCAAAAAAGGGGACAAAAATAACCAAAAATGAATTTTTGAGTCAACTAGGCCGAGTTGGACTAAGTCAAGTCAACTTAGAGTATATAACACATACACACACACACACATATATATATATATATGGTCCGAAAGTTTAAATTGACACCGCTAAAAGTCAAAACTAAATCGAAGCCTAAATGAGACTACAGATAGAAAACCTAAACGAATACTAAGTGCACCAACAACAAAGATCCAGCCCTAAAATTATGAGCTAACACAAGTAAGAACCAATATACCTCAAATATATGTCGATAATTTATGCTCTAGTATAATATAACTTAAACTATTACCCGTATATCTGGCATTCTATAACATGCTCGTACGATCGTCTAGGGCATATACTTATAGTGTAAAAGTTAAAATATGTTAAGATTAGCCCAAACCGAGTAAGATAAAAAACGGGTAAAACCCTAATCTGGAGTTTTACATTTGCAATTAGATATAATAGGAGACTCACCAAAGCACTCCTACCAAATTTGTCGGGAGAAACTGATAGATAGAGTATGAATTGAAAGTAATTGATAAATAACAAGAAAATCTGACCAGGTGGGAGAAGCCATCTTGTTAGTGTTTATTTTTCTTCCACTTTTACTGTTTGCTACAATTAACTCAAAATGGTGGCTCTGTTACATATTTTGGAGAAGGTGGGCATTACTCTCCGGTTTCGCGCCATCCCTTCGCCGGCGTTACAGTGACGACGGCGACGGCGACGGCGGCCAGGATGATGACGGCGGTGCTGTACCACTACCCATGCCCCGACGGCGCCTTTGTGGCCCTGGCTCCCACCTCTACTTCAAGGCCGTCTCTCTCCCCGCCTCGTTCTTCCCCAACACCGTCTACGATCCCATCAGGTCATCCTCTCTCTCCCCGATTTTGAGAAAATCCCTCCATAGTTGTTGTTTTTCTGTTATATTGACTGGTTTTTCTAATTGTCGATGTTATTGTTTGTTCTTTTGTTGTGTGTATACTATATTTATTATCTGCTGGTTGTGATGTAATGTCTGATGCATTTGAAGTAAATCCATCTGCATCCTCCATCTCAAAAGTTCTTCTTTTTCAGTTCTATTGAGTGGCTTTTCTGTAAAAGGTAGGCATCTTTTGTTTGGTTGCTCTATTATTTTGTTGATTGGTGATGTGTGTGTTTGTGTGTTTTTTTTTCTTTGTTGGTTGTTTAAGGTTATGTTATGAAAGAAAGCTTCTACAATTGTCTAATTGTTGATTATATTGTTAGTTTTTTTGTTGTATGAATACTGTATCATTTTCTGGTTGTCATGTGATGTCTGACGCATTTAATGTAAATCCACCTGCATTTACTCTGTAGTCTGGCCTCCGTGTCAAAAGTCCTTCCAAGTTTTCTTTTTTTAATTAATTTTTTTTCGACAAAGAAGCAGATTTTTTGGTTGGTCTTTGATTGGTATGTTAGTGATTTGATGGCGTTGGTTGATCTGGTTGACTGCTGTTACTTTTTTTTTAAAGGTTTTGGTTGAATGTTGGTTAATTGTTGATCTTATTGTTGGCTTTTTGTTGTGTGCCAAGTTTAAGTCTTATGATGTGATAGGTGTAAATTCGCTCCAATGAACTCTATATGGCCCCTTTTTCATGTCAAGTGTCCTCCAAAGTTCTTATTTTTCTTCTTTTTTTGATCAGTAATTCTTCTACAACACATCTATTTTTTTTGGTTAATTTATGATTTTGTTGATTGGTGATGTTTTTTTGTTGCTTTTGGTTGTTGCATAATCTTTATGTTTATCAAAACTTCTACAAGGAATCATCTCATGTTTGTTTTTTAGATTGAGCTGTTGGTGTTATGAATGTTTGTTAATTGTTGATGTTTTTGTTGGTTTTGTAATGTGTGAGTGATAAACAGCTTGTCATAACATTCTTTTCCAATCTTGGTCCATTTATCTGTTAAAATAGACTCGGAAATTGGCTTGGCCTTTTAGTACCATTTGTGAAAAAAAAATTATACTATTTGATAGAAAATAACGTAGCTATATTGGTTTCTTGCTAGTTTTGCTTGATATCCTAAAATTTGATGCAGCTGATGTGATTGGTTTATTTTTTTTATTTTCTTAATCTGTTCTTTATCTTCCCATACAATGTCTAACTTGGCATTCGATGCCTTTTCAGGCTGAAGCAGCTCCGCTCCCATTAAATGAGCTTGATGATGTTTACCTCCTGAACTTTGGTTGTCCTTCCGGTTTTGTCAGGGAAATATCATCCAGAGTAAAAAGGTCTGATGCTTAGTTGTATCTGCAGACTATACAAATAGATAGAATTTTCAGCAGTTATGATTTCCTATTTTCCTTAAATGGTTTTTAGGAGTATGCACCAAATATGATGGCGATGTCTTCTATATTAGTTAACAATGTCTGCTTATATGTAGAGATTGTTCAGAAAATACTTTCCTGTCCTCTTTTCAGGGCGATTGTCTTAGACCATCACAAAACTGCACTAGAGATGCTATACGGAGATAGGTCATTTGACCAAAATGTGTCAAAAGTATTAGATATGGACAGGAGTGGTGCTACAACATCGTTTGATTATTTTAGAAGCCTTGTGAACTCAGAGTACTCCAGGATGGACATTTCTGAAAAGGATAATGCTAATGTTGGAGCTGATCTAGTCCCAGAAAATGAGCTTGAAAGGGATAGATGTCTTTTCAAATAGATTGAAGATGGTGATCTGTGGAGATGGAAACTTCCAGATAGCAAAGCTTTTAGCACTGGGCTTAAAGATTTAAAGATAGAGTTTAGTGTTAGGACGAATCCACATTTATTTGATCAGGTAGAGAATCACGTCTTTGGAATATCTGATTAAGCTTAGGATGGATGCAGCTAAAGCATTCGTCTACTATTGTTTTTCTTCTTTTCTTCTTTTCAAATTTTTTTTCAAAAGTCTATTTGTGGAAAGGAGGTATCTTTTTTGCTTTTCATTGAAATAGTTCGTCGTTGCTGCAGTTGGGTTATTTTGTCTGCTTGAAGAACTCTGTTTTTTTTTTCAAGTTGTTCAGGGTAATGCGATGGGATTAGCTTCATTTGTTATTTGGAGGTTCCATCTGAGCATCCCTGAGAAGTAACATTGGTCCTTGAAACAGTTTCATAGTCCACTTCTTCTATCTAGTCCTCTGCAGATGGATGCGTATGTTTGCTTGTAAGACAAACATGATCTGTACATTTTCTACTTATGGCTTGTATTTCTGCTTGCAGGAAGATGTTTGGGGGTGAGAACAATAATCCCATGTTTCCTGTGTTCCCTGATGTCAACGACTTACAGTATAACTCTAAGGCATCAACACAGCTGCAACTCCTTGGAAACTGTATGGCCTTCTTGAGGAGAAAACGAACCTTATCTATTTTGGACTCTCGTTTATCTTTTTGTTGTCATGCTCTCTTTTTGGTGAAGCTTATGGCATGCTGTTTCTTGTTTTCTTTTTTCTGTTTTCTTTTTTTTAATAGTTTCCGAATGCTAATGCCTTATCAACTGGTTTGAGGCTCTCCTATGACGATGATGAAAGAAACTCCTCAGTTGCATCGGCAAGTGAAAGTATGTCAACTCTACCCGCCATCTTGTCTCTTGGCCACAATCTGAAGTCAGAGATTCATAGCCAGAAGGATGAGCTGAATCGTTATATCAGAATTCAAGTAGGTCCTTTGTGATTTATAATTTATAATTAAGAACTGCTCAAGATTTCAATAAAGACTCTTTGGTCGTTTATACTGAAAATAGGAAACTGTATTAGCTGATTTAAGAGTTTTTTTTTTTGTTTCAAAATTACTTTGACCAGGAAAATCAGATGGCAAAGGGCATAAAAGAGATGAGGGAGAGGCATATGACCACGTTTTTTAGCACAGTCGAGAAAAGAGTTGGCAAAAAGTTGCGAGGAAAGGAGCTTGAGATATAAAATATAAACAAAAGGAACTGGGAACTAGTCGAGAGAATTAAGCAATTGGCAGCTGAAGCTGAATCTTGGCAATATAGAGCACAATACAATGAATCAATAGTCAACATATTGAAAGACAATTTGAAGCAGGCCATGGCTCAAGGTGCGGAGCAGGCATAGGAAGGATGCGGTGATAGTGAAGTTGATGATGCTGCTTCATCATTCGAGCACAATGTTGCCCTTCCTCCAGGACTGTTAAATGCAGGAACAAGCAGAGGGTTTAGAAGGGAGCAGAAAACTTGCAAGGCATGCAGTAGGATGTCTCTGTACTATTCTTGCCATGCCACCATCTATGCCTGTGCACCGTGTGTGACTGTGTTGTTGATCTTTGCCCAATCTGTAGAGTTGTGAAGACTACTAGTGTGCATGTTTTTACTTCATGAGAAACGAACTTTTGCTTGCAAAGTGCGGTCTGGTCTTTGTAATATTATCAGCCCTCATCAGAGCTGCTTGTAGGTGATGGGGAATATGAGCCCACGCTCTGTTTTTCATCGGAAGCTCACTATTTTTTCCCCCTTTTTGAAAAAAGACAGCATGCTTGTTCTACTTGTTGCAATTACGAACACAAAATTAACTGGTGGCAAACACTGCATCACGATGAGAGTGTGATGAAGCATACTAAACTGAACAGGCAGAGGAAGAGGAGGAACAAGGACGCATTCTTGGTCGTGGATATATGTACTTAATTGCGTAAATGGGTTGCTTCTAATTTTTAGGCTTGGAAAAGAATTTATTTTCTCCAAATGTCAATTATTGTCTGAACTTGAAGATAGTAATTCAATCAAAAACTTCACAATAATATATTTGTCAATTAATACAGGTTATCATATGAACCAGAAAAGTCGGTTAAATTGTAAAAAACACTCACATTTACAGGCTGCAAGAAAGAATAAAAACAAATTCGGGCATAATTTGCACTTCACAATTCTGCTTCCAACAAACAATTAAGAAAATTTAGTATCGGGATCGAAGATAAGAGAGCAAAAACTGCTCACTTGTCCAATACTTTTACGTCTGCTTAATCTTGGCCAAATATTGTAGTAAAGAGTTGGCCTTCCTCTTTGCTCTATCAGTACCATTCCTTGCAAGCTCTGTAAGAGGAATTACAGCACCCAATCTTCCGATGCAACTCAAATTTTCCACCTCTTTCTTACACAGAGCAAGTAGAATTGTCGCGGCATTCTCTTTACTCCTAAGCAGCCCAGTCCAAAGAAGGTCTATAAGAACTGGAATGGCATTAGCCTTTGCATGGTGTAAGCGTCAGATTTTGAAGCATTTGTCGAGTCTTTGGGCAAGTTTTGTAGCCGCAGTCAATCCATGTTTGAATAGAAGAACGGTCATAAGTCTACAGCGCCAAAAACAAACATTGAATTAGTAGGCATGCAAAACACACTTATTTGTTCACTAGTAAAGAATGAATTCATTCATGCGCTAAGCTATAGAATCTATAATTATCATGCTAAACATAAACAATCAATACTCTGGTACTAATCAATCAAGTATGAGTTGTCGTTTTGCAATAATTTGAGAAGTAGATGCCTTGAAAAGTCACGTCAAAGGTTGGTGCCCAGTCTTCGCCACTTTAATGTGTCCATTGCTACGTGATAATTTGGGAGAGTTTTGTAGCCGCAGTCAATCCATGTATGAATAGAAGAACGCTCATAAGTCTACGGCACCAACAACAAACATTGAATTAGTAGGCATGCAAAAGACACTTATTTGTTCACTAGAAAAGTATGAGTTCATTCAGGTACTAAGCTATAGAATCAAGAATTATCATGTTAAACATAAAGGCACCAAACAGGCTTTCATCTACTGATTTAAATCCTGACAAATCCGAACTCTTGACGACACTAACTAGTCACAATCAGCAACATAAATCAACCATGAAACTCCAACACCAAGTCCCCCAACTCGGCTAGCAAAACCCCTGAATTTGACCAAGGTTTTGTACTTTGGAGCCAACCAAACAAGAACACAACAATAACAGAGTTTACCGGGTGTCCCCCAACCTTAAATTCACTCAACAAAACAAGAAATTACAAATACTCAACTCCCTTGAATATTTGTTGGTCGTGGACATGCAATACCCACAATCTCCCCTCTCCCTGTATAAGAAAAACACGAGAACAATGAGCAATCCCCACTCACAGTGTCCTCCACACCATAACCTCAACTTGTCCTCCATACAATCAACTTGTTTATATGCAATTCAATTATCAAACATGCAATAAGAATCACAAACAGATCATGCAAACAAAGAGTACCTTGATCGGACTGAGACATCCAAATCCGGATTTCCACTTCAATGGAGATCGGCCATGGCAACACGGGATCTTCTTCCCCCTTGCTGAACGTCGTTTTCCTCCTTGTTCTCTTCTTTGGAAAAGTCTCTCCCAAAGCGTGTGTGTGTCGGATTAGTCCTCCCAAGGATAGTAAATTTGATGTTTGTTCCAATCCACTCCAAGCCGGCCAATGTGAAGCAAGCAAGATCGACTTGTCCTCATCTCCACGCCTTGCAGCCTAGTTCAAGCCCTTCTATGGTGTGTCAAGGTCATGTGGTTGAGCTCCTTGGCTCAGGAAAACAAGGCAATGCTGATGGAACCCAAACCTTACCACCCGATCTCATGAAGGTCATTCACGATGTGCTCAGTACTGCTCGATCATGCTCCTCACCCCTCTTAGTCACCCTTGCTTGATCATGCTCGGTAACTTCTCCCAGTGAATGCCGATAGCAGCAACCAGCACCACTCGGTCATGCTCGAGATCTAGAACTGTCACTCGACATTTGAGGTTAATTTGGAGCCGATGTAGCATAGCTGCTCGGTAAACCCTAGGCAATGCTCGGTAACACCTCCTTGCTACCTGATGAGTTGCCCTAGGTTACCGATCACCATCATATGCCATGCTTGATCACGAGCAACCTCAACAGTGCTCAGTCCCACTTCTTGGAACTTGATAGTACTCTTGTCCCGAAAACCTCCTGGTATCAATGTTTGCTTATCTCTTCAACTATAACACATGTTAGAATTGGCTAGTTATTTCCCCCACATAGATAGCGCCGGCTATCCTTCACGGACCTAAGACAACTACCAAATCTTACGTGTCCGAGAGGTCTTTGAACTAGACCCATAATAGCTGCCATAGATGACCTCAATTGACTGTAAAGACCAACTTAGTTTGGGGATTTCATAAACACGTCCAAAACTAGTTTATTACAAAGAGGTAAGAGTATTTATAATAGCTCAAACCCACTACACTTAAAACCATTCTTGCCAAAGCCATCAAACCATACAACATCACGTGAACCCTCAAACTTAATCTTTATACTAAAATACACTTGGAGCAGTTCCACAATTCACAATGATGAAAAACTCTCTAAATGTATGTTTGTTATTTTGCTCCAATGATCAGCACTCCCCTACAACAAAAGATACATAGAAGAAACTAAGATATATTTCATTTAAATTAAAACAAATATATAACAAAAGATATAATTAACATTCCTAGGTTTTGGTGGGAAAGCAAGGGAGTGTGCCTATGTAAAAATTAATTTCTCAAAATTTTTAGCTAATATTGACCAATACTTTACGATATTATATTCCTGTCACAGATGGTTAATTGGCTTCTCGAAGGAGTAGGTTCTAATTGTGTAGAACGTAATTAATTAACTTTGATGATAACAACGTGTTATAAACTAGACGTAGATGTGGTCAAAATGTGTCTATCGCTAAATAGTTTACAATTTATATATGCTCAATCCCACTCATGTTGTTACACATTTTATGATCGTGTACTTCAACTTCATTTTGAATGTAAAAGTTTGGTAATTGTTCAACGTCTTTTGATCCTCGATTCACGAACAGTCATTTTAAAGATTTATTTTAATGGCATGACAAAAATGTCATTAATTAATGCTCTTAAAATTTTGGATCCTAAACGTACACCAGCATGCTGGTTTCTACAATTAACTCGATCATAATGTTTAACGACAATAGATTTCTCGCATCTTAATTTTTTCTAAAGAGAGGTACGTAGCACTCAATGATAGATATGTGCTCAACTATTCATAGGATTAATTGGCACGGGAATGTGAAATTAATCTTTCCAAACTGAATAAAAAATAGTGAAATTGAACCTTGAAGAAATGGGGAACTAATCAACATAATATGCTCGGTCTGACAGAAATTTTAATACCATGGAGCACAAAGGAGTTTTACTAGTTTTAAGAAATTAACAGCTCGAAAATTGAAAGCTAACAATAAGCAATAGCTTGCAGATACTAGAATATATAACCATACTTATTATATATATACATGTTCTACGTAATTCATGACTTCGTCTGTCTAACGTCATACACTCATAAGCAGTCAGTATACTTAGCCAGGAACCCGGACAATATTTTACGTAGACAAGATCTTGTAATGGTTGATCAGATAAGATATTTATTATATACACATTCTACGTAATTCATGACTTTGGCTATGTCCTGCATTTGTATTTCTGCTCTACACTTTTACAGTCACACTTGATCCACTTTTCCAATCTGCTTCTCGGCAATTGACTTGACATGCTCACTCCTCTACACTTGATCTCATCAAACCCTCCCTTATTTTGTGTTGTTTTCCATTTTTCATCATCATTATGATCTTAATTCCTTGATCTGTTACTTTCTGCTTCTCTCCATTATTCTTACATCCAATTCTTCTCCCTCCAAGCCCACAAGATGCTCAGTTGTTTTTGCAAAAAGAAAAACCAAAAGAAAATCCCTTCCAAAAAGAAAAACCGAGAGGAAAACACTCCCATCAACACTAATATAGAAGGGTTCCTCAACAATTGTTTTGGCAAACATAAAAAACGAAAGGAAATCGCTTCCAACACCCCTGCTATAAGAGGGATGATCAACAATGCAATTAGTATCCCTCAGACCTCTGTGATAGGGGTAGATCTAGCTAACCTACAAGGTCAAAAGCCAGGAAATTCGATTATAGCTGGACCATCTGCTCCTGCCGATCCTGCAGAAGTGTCAAGCACTCCTTCTACATCATCGACCTCTCCTCAAGCTCTTCCTCAAGCTAGTGGCAGGAGCCGGATTTCGTCCACGGTCTCCATTTGGCAAGACCAAGCCTTCGATGAGGTATACAAATTCTTAAACAAGATGATGTTAGAATTGTTGGGATTTATGGCATGGGCGGGGTTGGGAAGGCCACCTGATACGAATAAAGTAAGTGGAATGCTAGTAAGACTTTTGGGGGGAATTGATAGGGAACGTGAGTGGAAGTTAGAGTGTTAGATTGAGGGTTAATAGTTTTTGGGAGGGCAAAAATGAAATTTCAGGTAAAGAAGGCATGTGCATAAAATAGATGTGCGTGTGTAAGAAGAGAAGGAAGAAACTTTTTACAAGAACTGATTCTTGTTTGTGGTGGTTTCACCATTCATTCCATCTTTTATTTTACCCATTTCATCCATCATATCTTGCTCTTTATTCATCTATGGCACCTGCTAATAAGTTCCAACAGCAGGACAATGGAAAAGAGTCTGTGCTTGGAGTCTCTGAAGAAGAGACCACCATATTGGTATCACAGCAGGTCGAGGGAGCACCAGTAGTGGCACCTTCAGCTCCAATGGCAGAGGAATTGATTGAGATTCGAAAGGAGCAAGCGCATAGTCGGAAGGTACAATCTCAATTATTATCTGCACTTTCTGAATTATCATCTCGATATGATGACCTCTTCAAAAACAAGAGTGGTGATAATATCAGAAGTGTGGTGAATCCTTTTGTCCCTGTTGCAAATGTGGAAACAAGGAGCGGAAGTGAATGTAACGTGATTGATGAAATGCCTCACTCTTGTCGGTCTGAAATTCCTTTAGAAGCTAGGCGAAGTGGTGGAAAGAATCCACATCATTCTATTGATCATCTTGAACCTGAATCATCAAGTGGTGGATCAAGAGGATTTCCTACGAATCCTCAAGATGAGGATTATCTGAGGGTAGCGACAATGACTTTACCAAAGTATGATGGTTCAAAAGATCCGGTTCCATGGTTTAGTCAATGTGAAAATTTTTTCAGGCTACATAAGGTGAAACCACAGTTTCAAGTTAGCTTGGCTAGCTATTATCTGGAAGAAGACGCTTTGATTTGGTTTGATATGGTTGAGGAACATCAGGAACATATGACTTGGCAAAATCTGAAGGATGCTATGAATCTGCAATTTGGCCCCACAGACTATGAGGATTTTTGTGGAGATCTAACAGGACTCAAACAGGTTGGAGCGGTCAGAGACTACATTACCAAATTCAACAAACTCCTTCCAAGAGCTGGTAACATGACAGAGAGACAAAAGATTAATAGTTTCACTTGTGGTCTTAAGTTGCAATTGAGGATAGAAGTCAAGTCACAGAAGCCAATTTCTCTACTGGAGGCACAAGGATTAGCAAAGAACTTTGAACCTGAGGCTTTAGTGGAAAATAGGGTTCAATACAACCTGAAAAGTAGAGGGTGGTTAGGGGATTCAAAAATTGTTAGAGCCAAACAGGAAAATGCAAGTGCGACTAGCACAAATGTTAGTGCACAAATTTCCAAAGAATTGGGAATGATCAAGAAAATGACTGTCAAACAATTAAATGAAAGAAAGGAGTCGGGGTTGTGTTTCAAATGTGATGAAAAATATAGTCCAGAACATACATGTAAGCAGCTATTTTGGATTGAAGGCATATTAGATGAGGAGGGTTAGAAGGAAGCGAAGAGGATCCCTTACAAGGGGAAGATTCCAACATTAATCATAACCTTTCGGCTATCTCATTGAATGCTCTTATAGGCATCTCCACACCGAACACTATGAGAATGTTTGGATGAAATAATCATAACAAGTAAAAGGCCGGAGAATCTCTTAATTGCACTATGCTCTATTAGTGAAGTTGTAAGTAGGCGGGGATGCCCTCAAATGCCTGTGCTATTTGATTATCAGAGATTGTGCTGCCATCAAACATATTATTGGCCTTGAGCATCTTGAACATCAAAAAAACTGGAAATAAATAATTGTCCTAAAATGGAAGGAGAGCTCATGAATCCAAATGAGGGAATTAGGTCATTACCTTTGTGCTTTCCCCATCTACAATCACTTTGTCTTTATTCCCTTCCACAGGTGACTACCATATGTATTGAAAATGTCTCTTTTCCTTCCATCTTGCATTCGTTCACACGTCAATGCAAGAAACTAGAAAAATTTCCCAAAGGCTTAATGAATGAGAAAAGGCCACTGCAAGGTGAGATTAAGGGAACAAAGGAGTTGTGGAAAGGGTTGCAGTGGCAAGATGAAGACTTCCAGTCCTACCTCTCCTCCCTTTTTGAAGATTTAAGCAAGAAAATTATAATCATCCGGGAAGGGTGCCTTTTTTAGAACTTTGAGGTAATGAAGTATCAATATGTCTTGCTTGATTTGACATGTAGAGGCTCAATTTCACACGGTTCATCATTCACAATTGCAGGAACAGAGATGCATGGATGGTTCACAAAGATGGCCCATTTTGGGTTAGCATTTTCATCTCTTAATGAACTTCACCTTGGAGGTGGACACTCTTCTGCCATGGCCACTTCATTTCCAAGTAATCCAAACTGGCAGCAGTTGTTCATGTGTGTTTCATTTGTTACATTGGTATAATTTTAGCCATGCATTTAATTTCGGATTGAATCCCATGTTTGGCACTTCACTTTCAGTTCATCATTAATTTTCCTTATATAAAGTTCTCTGGTTGCAAAACTTATGGCAATTTCCGACGAAGATGATGAGCTGGTAAGACGTTAAAACAATTGCTTTTGGAGTTTCTGGCATTGATGCAACCAAGAAGTCTCATCTAGTTTCAGGAAGTTAATTTTGTCCCCACTGTTAGTCCAGATGGTTGCAGGATGGTTATATTAGTTGACAGGTTTGTAACAATCCTTGTTAAAGAGCAAAAGATAAAACAGAGATAGAACTTCAGTTTGATGATGGAATAAATGAGTGTAATGGATATATATATCTTCTCTCCTTCTGTTGGTTGAGTTCTTTTTATAATCTTTTCCCATCCATTTCAGCACTGCCAGAAACTGATATGGCGTGAGAATGGCTTATTTTGGACTCCCTCTTAATATGTTTAGATATTTCTATTACCCATTTAGCCTTTAATATGACTCATGTTGCCCTATAATGTTATTTATTGAGTATCATAGTTTTTGAATCGTGCAAGTTATTATACTCTGTCTAATGCAAGAAAAAAAGAAAAAGAAAGATCAGATACTGTTTATGTTGGATTTCACTGCATTTTGGATTTGGATGGCAGTTATCATGATACGATCAATAGAGGATATGCAATTATAGATAGATTGTCGGCCGCGTGCTTGCTTGAATTAAAAGGTGAGGACTTCCTAACAATGCATGACATCATACGGGACATGGGGCTATGGATTGCCTCTGAAACGAAATTCTTTGTTCATGGTGAACGTCTGAAATTGACAAAAGACGAGATAAGGAATAGGTGGGAGGAGGCTAATGGGATGTACGTACTCCAAGAAGATGATTTACCGGAGCAACCTCATTGCCGAAATTTGTCTACCTTAATTTTTGACAACACGAGACTAAGTGGACTTCAGTTGCAAAATAGTTTTTGGCAATTCATGGACAAATTAAGGATCTTAAAAATACATTATCTTAAATTACTTGATACGACATTTGAGATTGTTGGACAATTTGTTGAATTGAGGTGGCTTAGCATATGGAATACTAATGAAGAAAAGTTTTCAAGTGAGTTAGGAAACTTGAGAAAACTAAATGTGTTACAAATACGATCAAGAGGAAATCTAGATTCACTTCTATCAGCCATAGGACAACTTAGGGAGCTTAGAAAGCTCATGATGGACGGCCCCATATCCATAGCGACGTTGCCTTTTGAGCTTGGAAAGTTGAGTAAGCTAGAGGATCTAGTTTTTCTAACTAACCCCAAGGTTAATCTTATTCCGAATGGGATATTTGAGCATATGCATGAGCTTAGAAGACTGAAATTGAGTGTGACGAGTGTGGGCATATTACCAGCTGATCTTTGGAATTTGTCCAAGTTGGAGCATTTGGTTATTGAAGCCTCAGGGTTTGTGGCAGAGCGTGATGGAGAAGATATTGACATATTTGAAACTTTAAGCATAGACTGTCTAAAGCAGTTGTCCAAGTCCCTGAGAATTCTTGGAATGAGTAGGTGGCCAATTTTTAAGTGGGCCGACATCGGATCAGCACTTGAGCTCATGAATGAGATGTCTGAGTTGTCAATTGACGACTTTCCGGTTGATGAAATAATCGTATCAAGTAAAAGGCTGGAGAATCTCAATATTTTAGGATGTCATCGATTAGTGAAGTTGCAAGTAGGCGGGGATGCCCTCAAATGCCTGTGCTCTTTGACTATTTCTTTCTGTGATTCCCTCAAACATATTATTGGCCTTAAGTATCTTGAACATCTAAAAGATCTTACAGTAAGTATACCATTGTCCTAAATTGGAAGGAGAGCTCATGAATCCAAAAGAGGGAATTAGGTCATTACCTTTGTGCTTTCCCCATCTACAATCACTTCATCTTCATTCTCTTTCACAAGTGACGACCATATGTAGTGACAATGTCTCTTTTCCTTCCCTCTTGCGTTTGCACATATCTCAATGCCAAAAACTAGAAAAATTTCCCAGAGGCTTAATGAATGAGAAGAGGCCACTGCAAGGTCAGATTTACGGAACAAAGGATTGGTGGGAAGGGCTACAATGGCAAGATGAATACTTCAAGTCCTTCTTCCTCCCTCTTTTTAAAGATTTAAGCAAGTGAATTATGATCACCCTGGAAAAGTTCCTTTTTGTATTTAGAGGTAATCACATATCGATTTGTATTGGCTGATTTTGACATCTAGAGGCTCAATTTCACTCTGTTCATCATTCACAATTCCAGAAACAGAGGTGCATGGATGGTTCACAAAGATGGCTCATTTTGGTTAGGATTTTATACTTTAATGAACTTCACCTATCTGGAGGTGGACATTCTTTGCCTTGGCCACTTCATTTTTAAGCAAACCGAACTGTAAGCAGTTGTTTATGTCTGTTGAGGAGATTTTCATTTGCTGGATTTGTGTAATTTTATCCATGCATTTAAAATTGGATTGAATCATATGTTTAATACTTCACTTTCAGCTCATAATTCTTGTCCTTATTGTTATTGCTTTGGACTTATGGCAATGTCAGAAGAAAATGATAAGCTGGTAAGAGGTCAAAACAATTGCTTTTTGAAGTTTCTGACATCGATGCAACTAGAAGTCTCATCTAGTTTCAGGAATTTTAATTTTGGCCCTAATGTTAGTTCTGCTGGTTGCAGGATGGTTATATTAGTTGACAGGTCTGTAACAATGCTGGTTAAAGAGCGAAAGATAAAAGAGAGATAGAACTTCAGTTTGATGATGGAATAAATGAGTTAATGGATATATCTCTTCTCTCCTCCCGTTGGTTGAGTTCTTTTTCTAATCTTTTCCTATCCATTTCGGCACTGCCAGAAAATGATATGACGTGAGAATGGCTTATTTTAGACTCCGTCTTAGTATGTTTACCCATTTTGCCTTCAATATGACTCACATTGCCCTATAATGTTATTTATTTGATATCATAGTTTTTAATCGTGCAATTTAGTTATTATACTCTGTCTAATGCAAGGTAAAAAAGAAAAAGAAAGATCAGATACTGTTCATGTTGGATTTCACTGCAGCTAACTTTGTTCAGCTACATTGTTGCATCTTAGTTTACTTGATAATTGAATAGTTTGGTGCAGGGACGACCATATAAAGCTTCAATTGTTGACGGAGTTTGTTGTGCAATATATTTATTTTTAATTGCAGAATTTAATTAAGTACTCACAATGAAATTGGGGGCACAAGCTAACCAAGAATAGATAATTAGAATGACTCGTCATGCACCCCCTCATCATTGTGGTTCGAATCATCTTCCACCTGATTAAACATGCTTTCTTTAATAGCTTTTAGATTTTTTCCAAATGTATTTTTTGTGGATTTGTGGCATACCTTAGTTTAGCATGGTTTCTGAGAAGAATCAAGAGTATTTTTTTCATTTTTTCTTAGAAAAAATGTTATAGTTTGTGCAGTACTTGACTATTATTTTAGTGGTTCAATTGACTTCTATTGGTGGTTGATTACATAATTGTGGTTCAAATCATCTTCCATCTGATTAAACATGTTTGCTGCTTTCAGATTGTTTTCATCTGGTCAATAGGTTCTCTCCTTATGTATGTTCAATTGAAGTTTCAATTGCTTTTGTGGGATTCACTCTTTTCATTTGTTTGTATGAATCCAACAATATTTAATTTGTTTGTATGAATGTTCGAGATCGAGTGTAGTTGTTTTCAATGGTTGACTTAATCATTAGAGGAATTTGTTGAGAACTCATTGGCTGCACTTGCATAGTAAGTAGGCTTGATGTTGCTTGATGAACTTTTATGTACCCATATCCTACACTTAGAAGACTCAACGGTTTAGAACATCATCGTAGCTGAGTCTTGCTAACTCTCACTGGATTCACTTGCTTGGATAATAATCTTGATGTCTACAGTAATTGAGGTCTGACTGGTTGCTAAAAATGTATGTTCTGTATCTTTGACACAATTTTCCATTATTTACAGGAGATGTTTGGTCGGTGAGAGATAGAAGAGGAGCTAACAGTGGAGACAGATATAGAGTTTTACTCATTGATGATGTGAGACATTCTAAAAACTAAGGTATTTCATCTTGCTGTCAAAGCATCTATGACTCGGTTAAATTTAGAGAGACAAAGAATGCTTCCAACTGGTATCTTGCATTAATATATCTTGTTTTTAAACATCAATAAATCAAATAAATTTACCATGTTATGTTGTGAAAGGGTAATGATCTGCATGTTATCAACTCTGAAACTGTGCTTATCATGTTCTTTACAGTTGCAAAAGTTTTACCAAAAGTTCCCTCTGTTTCACCTGCTGAAGGAAGAAAAAAATTCCATGAATCCCGAGAACAAGGAGTTGCAGCGGTTATAGTTGCTTTGAAGGTATTTCATTTTTGCTGCTTTAAAATGGGTTTTTCGTTTTCCTTGCTTTTCTTGCTGTTTGTGCTTCTTTTAAGAAGACAAAATTGAGCAGCTCATTCACGTCTTGGTTGGCAGGAGCATGCTGAATTCTATGCTCAAATGCTTGTTCCGTGGAGGGGTGAGATCTGCATTTGATTGAACCAGACTCCAACATGGCCTGATTTTACTATCTTTCTAGAGTTCTTCACAAATATTCAATCTTTCAAGACAGGCCATGAAAGTGGCCTTGAGCTTTTGATCAAGGATACAAGTATAAATTTTTGGAATTTGGAGCTTGTTGTAATTGAGAGAAGAGCCCAGTAGAGCTTATAGTTCTTAAATTACTCTGTAAATGTTTGTTATTTCAGCATTGTAAAAATGAGATTTTTGGTTCATTTTTGTTTACTCTAATAGCACACCGGCTTCATGTTGACATTTCGTGTACCTTTCAGCAATTGTTTCTCCCATTAAATCAATCATAAAAACTACAATGTTTGTCAATGCATTCTATTTTTGCATTTATAAAAGAATCTTTTCATGAATAAAACACAATAAAAACATTAATATAAAAGAAAAAAACAACTGCAAGGAGGCCCTTAGACTACATACATAAAGTAAGCTCAGGCTGCTCAGCTAATTCAGCTCATTCTGAAGTCAAGAACCCACCTGGATGATAATCAATGATATATTAAGAAATTCAGCTAAGAAACAATTATTCATAACAGGCAATGAATAATTTTCAAAAACATAATCAAATACTTCAAGCGGCAGAAACATCATCAATTAAAATTTTTTTACCCAATATAAAAGAGAAGTATGAATTCTATGGCAGGAACCAGGTGATCTGAAAGAGCTCTACGAGGTTGCCGAAAACCTCAGCTATGTGCTAACTGCAGAACTGAGAAATCTTTAAAACACTAAAATTGAATTATTTATACACTGGGCAGGCAGCTATCCGATTACAAATATATCTTCAACTTACTGGATACACGTTAGCATCGACGCTCAAATGTGTCATCTTTCTTTTGTGGAGTACCCTATATCCATAATTTTATCTACACCAGAAAGAGCTGAAAATTACAAAAAGTAGCAACTTACATGCAGTAGTCCCTCAGTTATTCACCACTTGCGAGTAAAAGAAATAACTGCTCATCAGTTATTGCACCCATTTGCACCATTCTTGAAATATCTAAGGTGGGCATCCATAGCTGCAGTAATAGACTCCAGGAAAGCAAAGTTTTTACTTGCTTCAACATTGGAAAGTGCATTTACCTGAATTCCTTAATATCAAAATGGTCAGCTGAAAAGAGATTCATTTTTTAGTACGAAAGAAAAGTTGAAAAATATACGCACTAGATTGAAACCGCATCTCTCAAATGAAGACTTAGAATTGTTCATTTCCCGCAACGTGAAATTATATTTTGTCAAGTACGGAAGAAACAACGTAATGATTGCATGACTAGCATAGTAATTATTAATATTGAAGGGACAAAAATATTGATATTAGAAACATTCATGGCAACAGACAGCTTAGGAAAGGTATCAGGCCTCTTCAAGAGAAGCAATAATGATGTAGCAGCTTCCTTGAAAGCCCTTTCCGTTGTTTCTCCCAGGAAGGTCAGCCATAATTTTGGATGGCCTTTGGCCCTTATGGAGCATGTGTTAGTTAAGGGAACTGAAACATTTCTTGATAAATGGGATTATCATTTCACGCTGAGTAAGCCTATATTGATAAAAAAATCACATTATATATTGTTGTTAATAATTTCTAGTTATGACATTACTGATAAGGTTCTTGTTTATAAGGGCGTTGGAGCTGTTGTATACGGAGTACCTGAACTTGAAAACCACCGGTTACTGAAAATAAGCCTCAGGAGCTTGGGCTCTGAACATACAACAATTGTCTCACAGGTCAGGCCCTCAGCCATCTTCCAGCAAGTTTATGAAAATAAATGTTTTGCTAAGTGGCAATGGACTCCTTGTAGGAATATGGAGGTAAGTGGTCATAAGAATGCTGGTTCCTTCTTGTTAAACTCTTCCGAATTTGAGAAATGGAAGGTTGGAGCCCCTTCATCAACTTAACGATTTTTGTTTCTCCAGCCTGTAGTCAGATTGGAATGGTAAATTTTGAGAGCGGTCTTGGCTTGTTATTTTACTTCTATAGATTTTGGGGTGGGGGCAGGTGGGTTCACGGTTAGAAATAAACACTTGTGAGGACAAATGGACCACTGACCACGGTTCTCCACTGTGGTATGTGAGCCATAGTTTATATCAACCAAGCAAGTCTGAGGGGAACTTGGAGGGACAAAGTAGGCAAAACCTTAGAGAAGAAATTAGAACTGCCAAGTTTTTCGCTGCCATCTGCTTGTGATTTTTTTCAGATAGCTAATGAATTAGATTGTAGAAGGCAAATTTGGAAGGCATAAAGTTTGAGCTAAGGGAAAAGGCAAGCTGGTATTTCTGGGGTGGCCGGGAGGAGAAGGATTGGTTCATTGCTATCATGTTAGGTATCGGCTGGATTGGAATTGGAATTAAGCTATACTGTTTTCTGCCATTTCAATGGGAGGTCGTCTTTTCTTTTACAAGTTACTGAAGCTGCTTTTTCATTCTCTGGTTTTAGAGGAAACCATTAAGAGCAAAGGCAATTCTGTACATTTATTGGGTTGCATGTCTGAGGACAAGCGTGGTTTATAATGTTATTTAATTTATAAAATATTACAAAACAAAT